>CAKNYM010041074.1:0-13688 GCA_932195095.1 Andricus curvator
TTGTTATGGAAAAAAATATTTTTATTTCAAAATTCGTTTTTTTTTTTTGGTTGATTATTGATTTTTCTGACATTTTAACTATTCTAATTTTGGTTGAAAATTGATTTTTGTTAGATGAAAATTCATGAACTTTGTTGAAAATTAATCTTTTTTGGTAGGAAATTAATCTTTCGGGTTGAAAAATCGACTATTTGGACAAAATTTCATATTTTTGGTTGAAAATTCATCATTATGGTAAAAAATAATTTCTTTGTTTGAAAATTCATTTCTTTCTAGTTGAAAATTGATTAATTTTTTTTGTTTTGTCAATTTATCTTTTTCAGTTTAAAATTGAATTATTTTGTTGAGAATTCCTTTTTTTGTTGAAAATTGATTGTCTTAACTGAAAATTTAATTCTTCTGTTTTTGGTTAAAAAAACATGTCTTTTTTCTGTTATGGAAAAAAATATTATTATTTCAAAATTCGTTTTTTTTTGGTTGAAGATTGATTTTTCTGACATTTTAACTATTCTAATTTTGGTTGAAAATTGATTTTTTTTTAGATCAAAATTCATGAACTTTGTTGAAAATGAGTCTTTTTTGGTAGGAAATTAATCTTTCGGGTTGAAAATTTAACTATTTGATTCAAATTAATATTTTTGGTTGAAGATTCATGATTATAGTTAAAACTTCATTTCTTTTGTTGAAAATTTATCTTTTTGACTTGAAAACACAACTAAAAAGTGTTTCAAGTATATTTAGAAACAAAATTTATTTTGCATTAACATTATTAATGTTAATTTTCTCGAAATTTAAATAATGTAAGTATGATTAATAAAAGTATAAAATACGATTGTTGTATAGTTATTAAATTTTAATTTTTTGACTTAAGTTTAAAAAAAAAACGAAAAGCGTTTTCACTTTTTAAACAAAATTTTTTTTTCACCCTAGTAGCCTAGTAAAAATTTTTTTTTAATTTTATTTGTGCGTGTCGATTTATAATCCTGTTCCCTAATCATAATTTAACGATTTATAATTTCAACCTTGGAATACGTCTGAAAGTAAAAGTTATACAATTTTTCTTGTGTCATCCTTAGTCGTGATTGCTTCTTACGAATTTGAAAGTTCTTATAGAAAAATCTAGGATAATGATTCTGAGGGCATTACTAACGCTTAAGTAATGTGTGTGGAAATAATTAAAAAAATTCATATTAAAAAAATTTTTTTTTTTTTGTTCATTATATTTTATGTGATAAATAGCCTGAGAAGCATTCCTCCTGTTCTTTAATTGCTTACGCGCATTAATTATCCTTTCTTTAGAGAGAAACTTGGTTCATTTTTTGACATTTTGTTATATTTATATTTTTTATTATTTTTTTATTTTACAGAAAATTTCACATGATTTGAGAATCTTGTATATAATTTACAGGAGTTTCTCTATTGTAGCGAGAAAATTCCAATAAATTCAATATGAATAATACAGTTTTTTTTATTTACTTATAGTTCATTAAAATTAGAAAATTATTTTTCTTTTCGACGAAATATCACTCGTAAAGTGTGTAATAATATAACACTGTACTTTCAATATTTTTTTAACATTAAAAAAACATAAAAAATAAATTTTCAAGGTATTTTTGAATGAATTATTCGTCAAGACAGAACATATTGTTTACAAAAATGTATTAAATCATTTTATTTCTATATCAAAATTTCATTTTTTAAGTTCGACAGTAAGAAAAATTAACATTTTAAATTAAATTTTATTTAATTAAATTTAATTAAATTTGAACATTTTAAATTTTAATCTAAGAAAAATTCAAGATCTAAAATATAACATTTTATTTAATCAAGACATGAGCACAAGTAACTTTATTGTTAAATAACAGTCAAAACTGTATTTTTTCTATAAATGAAAAATAATCATTCTTATATATTTTCATTGTATTATTTACATTTAAATAATAATTTTCTTCGTTTGTGATATTTATATTAAAAATTCAAGCTTCACTTTACATATTGATCCTGTGATGTAACTTTCTTAAAAATTCATTTTTTGGTTAATAGTTCATCATTTTTGTTAAAAAAAAATTTTGTCTTTTTGTTTAAGATTTAACTATTTTTTTTTTAAATTAACTTTCTTAATTGAAAATTTAACTATTTCATTTGTTGTCGAAAAATGCTCTTTTTTGATAGAAATTATTTCACCTTTTTGGTTCACAATTCATCTGCTTGGCTGAAAGTTCAACTATTTTGTTGAAAATTGGTGTTTTTTTTATTGAGAATCAATTTTTTCTGGTTGAAGATTTATTATTGTCATTAAAAATTCATTTCCTTGGTTGAATTCAACTAATTTATTGAAATTTTTTTTTAAGGAAATTTTTTGTCTTAAAATGTAGCCATTCCATTCTTTCTAGAAAATTTATCTTTTTACTTTAAAATTTACTTATGTTATTGTAAACTTGTCTTTTTTGGGTTGAAAATTCAACTATCAGGTTGAAAATTAATTTTTTTTATTGAAAATTCATCATTGTCGTTAAAATTTCATTTCCTTGGTTAAAAATTTAACCAATTCAATGAAATTTTTTTTTTTTATGTAATTTCTTGACTGAAAATGTAGCTATTCCATTTTTGCTAGAAAATTGATCTTTTTTACTTTAAAATTCACTTATGTTATTGTAAACTTGTCTTTTTGGGTTCAAAATTGAACAATTTGGTTCGAAATTAATTTTTGTATTGAAAATTCATCATTATCGTTAGAAATTCATTTCCTTGGTTAAAAATTTAATTAATTTAATGACAATTTTTTTTAAATGAAATTTCTTGGTTGAAAATATAGCTGTTCCATTTTTGCTAGAAAATTGATATTTTGGTAGAAAATGCATATTTTTGGAATGTCAATTCAACTTTTTTTTCAAAAATTCTCCTTTTTGGTTGAAAATTCACTTTTTTTGTTCCAAAATTTAACTAGCAGGTTGAAATTTCCTTTAAAAATTCGAAGTTGAATAAAAATTCATTTATTTTGTCAAAAATTATTCTTTTTTGTAGAAAATTAATCCTTTTGGCTAAAAATTCATTTCTTTGGTTAAAAATGATTTTTTTAAATGAAAATTTATTTTTTAAACTGAAATTTAACTATTTAATTTTTTTTCGGAAAATCATCTTTTTTGATAGAAATTATTTAACATTTTTTTTGAACAATTCATCTGCTTGGTTAAAAGTTCAACTATTTTGTTGAAAATTCGTCTATTTTGTTGAAAATTTGTGTGTTTTTTTTTTAAATCCATTTTTTTGTTGAAGATTCATTATTGTCATTAAAACTTAATTTCCTTGGTGAAAAATTAAACTAATTTGATGACAAATTTTTTTAAATGAAATTTTTTGACTGAAAATATAGCAATTCCATTTTTGCTAGAAAATTGATCTTTTTTACATTAAAATTCACTTATGTTATTGTAAACTTGTCTTTTTTGGGTTGAAAATTCAACTATTAGGTTACAAATTAATTTTTTTTCATATAAAATTCATCATTGTCATTAAAAATCCATTTCCTTGGTAAAAAATTTAACTAATTTAATGAAAATTTTTTTTTAATGAAATTTTTTGACAGATAATGTAGCCATTCCATTTTTGCTAAAAAATTGATCTTTTTGGTTGAAAATTCACTTTCTTGTTCCAAAATTTGAATTATAGGTTGAAATTTCCTTTAAAAATTCGAAGTTGAATAAAAATTCATATATTTTGTTGAAAATTATTCTTTTTTGTAGAAAATTAATCCTTTTGGCTAAAAATTCATTCCTTCGGTTAAAATGATTTTTTTCAATTGAAAATTAATTTTTTCAACTGAAATTTAACTATTTCATTTGTTGTCAAAAAATTATATTTTTTGATAGAAATTATTTAACATTTTTTGTGCACAATTCATCTGCTTGGTTAAAAGTTTAACTATTTTGTTGAAATTCCGTCTATTTTGTTGAAGATTTGTGTTTTTTTTTCGTTGAAAATCCATTTTTTTTGTTGAAGATTCATTATTGTCGTTAAAAATCAATTTCCTTGTTTAAAAATTTAACTAATTTAATGAAAACAATTTTTTTAATGAAATTTTTCGACTGAAAATGTAGCCATTCCATTTTTGCTAGAAAATTTATCTTTTTTAATTTAAAATGCATATTTTTGGGATGTTAATTCAACTTTTTTTGTAAAAAATTCACCTTTTTGGTTGAAAATTCACTTTCTTCTTCCAAAATTTGACTGGTAGGTTGAAATTTCATTTAAAAATTCGATGCTGAATACAAATTCATGTATTTTGTTAAAAATTAAGCTTTTTTTTGTACAAAATTAATCAATTTGTATAAAAATTCATTTCCTGGGTTAGAAATGAATTTTTTTATTGGAAATTAATTTTTTAACTGAAATTTAACTACTTTTTTTGTCGAAAAATTTTGTTGAAAATTTGTGTTTTTTTGGTTGAAAATAAATTTTTTTGGTTGAAGGTTCATTATTGTCATTAAAAATTGATTTCATTGGTTCAACATTGAACTAATTTGATGACAATTTTTTTTTTTTTTAATTTTTTGACTGGAAATGTAGCCATTCCATTTTTTCTAGAAAATTGATCTTTTTTACTTTAAAATTCACTTATGTTATTGTTATTTTGGGATGCCAATTCAACTTTTTTGTCAAAAATTCACATTTTTGGTTGAAAATTCACTTTTTTGTTCCAAAATTTAATTGGTTAACTTGTTTTTTTTTTGGTTGAAAATTCAATCATTTTGGTAGAAAATGCATATTTTTGGGTTGTTAATTCAACTTTTTTGTCAAAAATTCTTCCTTTTGGCTGGAAACTGAACATTTTAGATGAGATTTTTTTCTTTATTGTATAGAAAATCTTTTTCGGTTAGTCTTTTTGATAAAGGATTTAAATAATTTGTTGAAAATTCGTATTTGGAAATATGAACTATTATACGTTTCGTTGAGAATTTGTTTTAGCATCACTTTGATGAAAATTTAACTATTTTTTGAAACTTCCCTCTATAGAAACATGATTTTCCTAAAATTCTTGAGAGAATTTGAAAAGAATTAGAATTTGAATTAGAAAAAATTTTTTTTTGAAGATTTAATATATTTCAAATCGAAATTTTAACAAGAGAGGTGATTTTCAACAAAAAAAGATGAATGATCAACATGAAATGTAATAGATAATGATATTTCAGCTATTAAATATTTTTATTTCAAATTGAAGAAAGCTAAATTCATTAAGAAAATACAAATTTCGAGAAAAATAGTTGAATTTTCAACCAAAAAAGATTTTTTTCCAACCATTTGCATTTTGAACCGAAGAAAGAATAAATGTTTTTCAAAAGAGACGAATTTTCTACAAAAAATTTTAATTTTTCAAACCAAAATGTTGAATTTTGAACCCAGAAGATTAATTTCTTTCAAAATAGACAGACTTTAAATGGAATGAATGAATTTTCAACAAAATAGTTACATTTTCAAAAAAAAATAATTAATTTTGAACTAAAATTATAAGTATTAAATAAAAACAATTTAAACAAGTAGTTGAGTTTTTAATAAAAAAAGCTGAATTCTCAACGAAAAATTTATTAGTCGATATTTTAAATATAAATATTAAAATTATAAATAACAAAAAGGTTGAATTCATCCAAAAAAGACAAATTTTCAAGAAAATTGTCAAATTTTGGAACTAGAAGACAAATTTCCAACATAATATTGGAATTTTTAACGAAAAAAAATTTTTTGGTCAAGAAAAATAAAAAATGTTAATCAATCTATAATTTGGGTCGCGAAATAATTTTTAATACAAAATAAAAATTTATCATGACTATTTATTTTTTAAGATTATTTGTTTATTTTATCTAAGGTTATATAAATATAATTATCCTAATTTTCTTGAGAAAATTCCAAAAAAATTTTGAAGATTTCAGATTTGTCGAAAAAGTATTTAGAAAATTTAAAAAAAAATTTCATTTCATAGTATTTTACGAAATTTACAGAAAAATTTTAGTCAGTTTGAAAGATAATTAGGGCTTACAGATTTTTTAGAGAAATAAAAAAAAATTTAATAAATTTTCAGAAAGCTTTCAAACTTTAAAATATTTCTAATCTATTAAAAAATTTCTGAATATATTTAAAACTGGCTCGAAACGTTTTTAAATTTTTGTTTTAAATCTTACAAAATTCAAAAAAATTTACTTAACGTCTGCCAGATTTTTTAAAATATATTTAGAAATCTTTTGAAATGTTTCAATATCTCTTCAATTTTTCGTTTAAAAATGAATTATTCAAAATTAAAAATCATTAAAAATTTTCTCAGGAATCTTAAAATAAGTTTATTATTTTATTAAAACCTTCCAAAATTTTGAAGAAGGTTCTAAATTTTTGGTTGCAAAATCTAAAAAATCAACATTTTTTTCAATTTTGTGGTAACTTTTCCAATTTCAAATTATATTTGAATTTTTTGAAACTTCTAAACCTTCTGGATAATAATTTTTGTTTATATTTTTTTCTATCATAATAATTTTTTTCTACCATTTTTTATGAATCCTGCAAAATTAAGAAAATTGCCTCTAAACTTTCCACATTCTTTTTTGACAATTATATAAATTAATTTTTTTTTAAATCATCCTTCTAATTACTCTCTTAAAATTCATTTTCAGGAATAAAAAAACATTTTTAATTTTTTCAGCAATCTTGAAGCAAATTTTTTTATTATTTTGAAAGCTTTCAACGTCCTTTAAAAACTTTAAAATTTTATTTCGAATGTTTAGAAAACTAAAACATTTTGATTTAAAATCTTCTACGTTCGTTTTCGAAATTTCAGGAAATTACTTGAAATGTTTTGAAAGGTTTTTCAATTTTCTTTTGAAATTTATTTGAAGAAAAATAATAATAATAATTTGGAATTTATCTCTTGAAACATTTCACCATTATTAAAATGCTTCTTTTTTCGAAATTTTCAAAAATCTACATTGAGTTAGAAAAGTTTTGAAATCCTTTCTAGAATAAAATAATTTTTGTTTCTTTTCAAAACTTCTAAAACTTTGAAACATAGTTTCAAATAATGGAAATTTTTCCTAAAATTTTTGAATTCTGCAGAATTTTTTTTGACATATTTTAAAATGTTCGAAATTTAAAATTAATATTTAAAAATAATCATATAAAATTTAATTACAAAAATTATTGTCAAAATAATTATTTTTTCTAAGTCTGAAACTTTTTTTTCAAAATATTACGTTTTTTCTTTGACAATACATAACAGATAATATAATTTCAATTCTTAAAATCATAGAAAACTTTTTTTTTCCACGGAGCTGATTTTTTTGAATAACAAAGACCTTAAATTAATTCTACTAGTGATTTTGGAAGTTCGGGGACATACAATACAAAATAATAAAAAAGATATAAATTGTCAGTGTTCGGGGCGCGATACGAGAAAAAAAGAGAATAGGGGCTCAAATCTCGAATTACCAAATGACGCAGAAAGAAGGTCTTTGTCTGGTAATCCTCGGAAGCCTAAGGGATGGTCTCATCGAACCAACAAGTAATTTTCCCGAATTTACTACTGGGGTCGATCGGGACTTACGTAACGCAATTTCAATCAATTTCGTCTCATTTCCTCCTTCTTCAAATGGTCTAGTAAAACAAAAACGAATTTTCTACGAAACAGTTGAATTTTTGACGAAACAGTAGAATTTTATACAAAACAGTTAAATTTTCTGTAAAAGACATGAATTTTCTACAAAAGAATTGAATTTTCTACAACATTGTTGAATTTTCTATTAAATTCTTGCATTTTTAAGACAAATAGAGGAATTTTCGACATAAAAGTTAAATTTTCAACCAAGCAATTACATTTTCAACCGATTACTTCTACAAGTACTACTGGGGTCGATCGGGACTTACGTAACGCAACTTTGATTAATTTCATCCCATTTTATCCTTCTCGAAATGGACCAATTAAATTTCCATTGAAAAAAAATTAATTTCCAATGAAAGAAAAATGAATTTTCTACAAAAGATTTGAATTTTTCAAAAAACAGATACATTTTTTTCAAAAAAATTGAATTTGTTACCAAATTATTGAATTTTCTACAAAATTGTTGAAATTTCTATCAAATTCTTGTACAAAAAAGTTCAATTTTCAACCAAAAAGTCGAATTTTTAACCGAGTCTACTGGGTCTACTGGGGTTGATCGGGACTTACGTAACGCAATTTCGATTAATTTCTTCCCATTTTCTCCTTTTCTAAATAGGCAAGTTGAATTTTCATTTAAAAAATTAATTTTCAGTAAAAGAAAAACGAATTTTCTACGAAACATTTGAATTTTTTTAAAAACAGATAAATTTTTTTCAAAGGAGTTTAATTTTTTACCAAATTATTGAATGTTCTACAAAATTGTTTAAATCTTAATCAAATTCTTGAATTTTCTAACAAGTTTTAAAATTTTCAAGACAAACAGACGAATTTTCTACAGAAGTAGTTAAATTTTCAACCATACAGTCGAATTTTCAACCGACTACTACTGGGGTCAATCGGGACTTACGTAGCGCAATTTAGATTAATTTCGTCTCATATTCTCCTTCTCTAAATAAACAAGTTAAATTTTCATTTGAAAAAATTAATTTTCAATAAAATAAAAACGAATTTTCTATAAAGCAGTTAAATTTTCTGCAAAAGAGTTGAGCTTTTTCCAAATTATTGGATTTTCTACCAAATTTTTGAATTTTGTTGGAAAAAGTTAAATTATGAACCAAACAATTGAATTTTCAATCGAGTACTACTGCAAGTAATACTGGGGTTGATTGGGACTTACCTAACGCAACTTCGATTAATTTCGTCCCATTTACTCCTTCTCTAAATGGAATAGTTAACTTTCAATTAACAAAAATTAATTTTCAATAAAATAAAAACGAATTTTCTATAAAACAGTTGAATTTTTTGCAAAAGAGTTGAATTTTTTTTAAATTATTGAGTTTTCTACAAAATTTTTTGATTTTTTACCAAATTGTGGAATTTTCTACAAAATTGTTTAATTTTTGAGACAAACAGACAAGTTTTCTACAGAAAAAGGTAAATTTTTAACCAAGCAGTCGAATTTTCAACCGAGTACTACTGGGGTCGATCGGGACTTACGTGATGCAATTTCGATCAATTTCGTCCCACTTTCTTCTTTTCTAAATGGAAAAGTTGAATATTAATTTAAAAAAATTAATTTTTATTCAAAGAAAAACGAATTTTCTACGAAATATTGGAATTTTGTAAAAAACAGATACATTTTTTCAAAAGAGTTGAATTTTTTACCAAATTATTGAATGTTCTACAAAATTGTTTAAATCTCTATCAAATTCTTGAATTTTCTACCAAGTTGTTGAAATTTCAAGACAGACAAATTTTGTACAAAAAAGTTGCACTTTTGACCAAACAGTCGAATTTTCAACCGAGTACTACTGCGGTTGATCGGGACTTATGTAACATAATTTCGATCAATTTCGTCCCATGTTCTCGTTCTCTAGATGGAAAAGTTAAATTTTCATTTAAAGAAATTAATTTTCAATAAAAGAAAGAAGAATTTTCTATGAAACATTTGAATTTTTTAAAAACAGATAAATTTTCTGCAAAAGAGTTGATTTTTTTACCAAATTAATGAATGTTTTACAAAATTGTTGAACTTTCTATCAAATTCTTGAATTTTCTACCCAGTTGTTGAATTTTTAAGACAAATAGACGAATTTTCTACAGAAAAGGTTAAATTTTCGACCAAACAGTCGAATTTTCAACAGAGTACTACTAGGGTCGATCGGGACTTACGTAACACAATTTCGATCAATTTCGTCCCATGTTCTTGTTCTGTAAATGGACAAGTTAAATTTTCATTTAAGGAAATTAATTTTCAATAAAAGCAAGAAGAATTTTCTATGAAACATTCGAATTTTTTTTAAAACAGATACATTTTGTTCAAAAGATTTGAATTATTTACCAAATTCTTGAATGTTCTACAAAATTATTGAAATCTCTATCAAATTCTTGAATTTTCTAACGAATTCTTAAATTTTCAAGACAAAGAGACAAATTTTCTATAAAAAAAGAAAGATTATGAACCAAACAATTGAATTTTCAATCGAGAACTACTGCAAGTACTACTGGGGTCAATCGGGACTTACGTAACGAAACTTCCATTAATTTCGTCCCATTTTATCCTTCTCTAGATGGACTAGTTAAATTTTCATAGGGAAAATTAATTTCCAATAAAATAAAAACGAATTTTCTACAAAATAGTTGAATTTTCTGCAAAAGAGTTGAATTTTTTCCGAATGATTGAATTTTCTACAAAATTGTTGAATTTTCTATGAAATTGTTGAATTTTCTACAAAATTGTTGAATTTTTGAGAGTTACGAATTTTCTACAGAAAAGGTTAAATTTTCACCCAAACAGTCGAATTTTCAACCGAGTACTACTAGGGTCAATCAGGACTTACGTAACGCAATTTAGATCAATTTCGTCACATTTTCTCCTTCTCTGAATGAACAAGTTAAAGGACCCCGCACCAAATGTACAGAAAAAAGCCTTATGATAAAAAATTCTAAAAAAAATTTTTTCTTGTATTTTCGAACCTGCAAACTAAAAATTCAAAAGAAAAATGTCAGAAAAATGGACAGTTTTTAGATAAACACTTGTCCAAAGTTTCGATTTTTACATGTATTTTAATGGAAAAATGCTTATTTTAGCAAAATGTTTTTTTTCCTCAAAAACGCTATGATAGATTTGACTAAAACTTTTATATTTTGACGATCAGGCGTACCGAATCAAAAAATTCATACCCACGAACTAGAAAGATTAACGATTCTTTGGGTATACAGCATGTTTTTGGGGGTGTTTTTGTACCCTAAACATCCAAGTAACATATGTAAATCATCATTTCTGAGTAACTAAAACCAATAGAGATTTTTATTCAACTGCTACGGTATGAAACGACTTTTCGATGAGTGGAGTAAGCGTACATAGCAAGAATATGTTTTAACCTAATTTTAGGGGATGTTTTACCATCCCTTAAACAATGAGTCTGAAGTTCCTAACGCATTAATCAATAACGAAAAATAATTTTATTTTTAAATGCATGAGAGCTGCTATTTTATGACAGAAAATAGTTGCGTACAACCCTAAAAACTTCTTAAAGCACTTTCAACCCCTCATCAGATATAAAACTCACCCAGCTACCCCTAAATATTTTTAAAATTCAACAAAACCAACCTAATTCAAAAATCCGCCCAGTTTTTGCTGATAATAATTTAAATTGATGCCAAAGCGGTACACATAAAGTCTCAACCCTTCAGCACATTTAGAACTCACCCCAGCCACCCCCGAATATTTTAAAAGTTCAATAAAATCACCATAATTTCAAAGTACACAGGATTTTTCTGAAAATGTTTTCAGTTGATGCCAAAGGAGCAAAAAAATGTTTCAAAACCTCAGCACATATAGAACTCACCCCAGTCACCCCTAAATATTTTTAAAATTCAATACAATCACCCTAATTTCAATTGAAATTATCATCCGCAAAAACTGGGCGGATTTTTGAATAAGGTTGGTTTTGTTGAATTTTAAAAATATTTAGACTTGGATGAGTTCCAGATGTACTGAGGTGTTGAGACTTTTTGTGTTAACCGTTCGCATCAATTGAATAAATAATTATGAAAATTTTGGCTCATTTCAGAATTGGGGGGTTTATATTGAATTTTAAAAATATTTATGGGTGACTCGGGTGAGTTCTACATGTGCTGAGGGGTTGTGACATTTTTTGCCCCTTTGGCATCAACTGACAACATTGTCAGAAAAAACCTGGCGTACTTTGGGATTAGCGTGATTTTATTGACCTTTTAAAATATTAGGGGGTGGTTGGGGTGATTTCTACATGCGCTGAGGTGTTCAGGCTTTACGTTTCCCCTTTGGCATCAACTGAAAACATTTTCAGAAAAATCCTGGTGTACTTTGAAATTAGGGTGATTGTATTGAATTTTAAAAATATTTAGGGGTAACTGGGGTGAGTTCTATATGTACTGACGGATTCAGACACTTTTTTGTCAGTTTGGCATCAACTGAAAACATTATCAGAAAAACCTGGCGTATTTTTGAATTTGGGTGATTTTATTGAACTTTAAAATATTCGGGGGTGGCTGGGGTGAGTTCTACATGTGCTGAAGGGTTGACACTTTATGTGTGCCCCTTTGGCATCAATTGAAATTATTATCAGCAAAAACTGGGCGGATTTTTGAATTAGGTTGGTTTTGTTGAATGTAAAAAATATTTAGGGGTAGCTTGGGTGAGATTTATATCTGATGAGGGGTTGAAAGTGCTTTAAGAAGTTTTTAGGGTTGTACGCGACTATTTTCCGTCATAAAATAGCAGCTTTCATGCATTTAAAAATAAAATTATTTTTTGTTATTGATTAATGCGTTAGGAACTTCAGACTCATTGTTTAAGGGATGGTAAAACATCCCCTAAAATGAGGTCAAAACATATTCTTGCTATGTACGCTTACTTCAGTTATTGGAAAGTCGTTTCATACCGTAGCAGTTAAATAAAAATCTCTATTGATTTTAGTTACTAAGAAATGAGGATTTAATGGTATACTACTACTTGGATGTTTAGGGTACAAAAACACCCCCAAAAACATGCTGTATACCCGAAGAATCGTTCATCTTTCTAGTTCGTGGGTATGAATTTTTTGATTCGGTACGCCTGATCGTCAAAATATAAAAGTTTTAGTCAAATCTATCATAGCGTTTTTGAGAAAAAAAAAACATTTTGCTAAAATAAGCATTTTTCCATTAAAATACATGTAAAAATCGAAACTTTGGACAAGTGTTTGTCTAAAAACTGTCAATTTTTCTGACATTTTTATTTCGAATCTTTAGTTTGCAGGTTCGAAAATACAAGAAAAAATTTTTTTTACAATTTTTTATCATAAGGCTTTTTTCTGTACATTTGGTGCGGGGTCCTTTACATTGAAAAAATCAATTTTCAATCGAAGAAAAACGAATTTTCTACGAAATATTTGAAGTTTTTAAAAAACAGATACATGTTTTTTGAAAAAGCTTAATTTTTTCCAAATCATTTAATTTTCGACAAAATTGTTGAATTTTCTATCAAATTCTTTAATTTTCAAGACAAACAGACAATTTTTCTCCAAAAAAAAAGAGTTAAATTATGAACCAAACAATTGAATTTTCAATCAAGTACTACTGCAGGTACTACTGGGGTCGATCGGGACTTACGTAACACAGTTTCAAATAATTTGGTCCTATTTTTTCCTTCTCTAAATGGACTAGTTAAATTTTCATTAAAAAAAATTAATTTCCAATGGAAGAAAAACGAATTTTCTACAAAACAGTTAAATTTTCTGCAAAAGAGATTAATTTTTTACCAAATTTTTGAACTTTCTACCAAATTGTTGAATTTTCTATCAAATTCTTGAATTGTCTACCAAATTGTTGAATTGTCTACAAAGAAAGTTAAATTTTTAACCAAACAATTGAATTTTCAACCGAGAACTACTGGGGTCGATTGGGACTTACGTAACGCAACTTCGATTAATTTCGTCCCATTTTCTCCTTCTCTAAATGGCCTAGGTAAATTTTCATTAAAAAAATTTATTTTCCAATAAAAGAAAAACGAATTTTCTACAAAACA
>CAKNYM010041074.1:13698-25277 GCA_932195095.1 Andricus curvator
AGACAATTTTTCTACAAAAAAAAAAAGTTAAATTATGAACCAAACAATTGAATTTTCAATCAAGTACTACTGCAAGTACTACTGGGGTCGATCGGGACTTACGTAACACAGCTTCAAATGATTTCGTCCCATTTTTTCCATCTCTGAATGGACTAGTTAAATTTTCATTAAAAAAAATTAATTTCCAATGAAAGAAAAACGAATTTTTCTACAAAACAGTTACATTTTCTGCAAAAGAATTGAATTTTTTACCAAATTTGTGAACTTTCTACCAAATTGTTTAATTTTCTGTCAAATTCTTGAATTGTCTACCAAATTGTTGAATTGTCTACAAAGAAAGTTAAATTTTTAACCAAACAATTGAATTTTCAACCGAGAACTACTGGGGTCGATTGGGACTTACGTAACGCAACTTCGATTAATTTCGTCCCATTTTCTCCTTCTCTAAATGGCCTAGGTAAATTTTCATTCAAAAAATTTATTTTCCAATAAACGAAAAACGAATTTTCTACAAAACAATTAAATTTCCTGCGAAAGAGTTGAATTTTTTACCAAACTTTTTAATTTTCTATCATATTCTTGAATTTATCATTAAATTCTTGAATTGTCTATCAAATTCTTCAATTTTTCACCAAATTGTTGAATTTTCTACAAAAAAAGTTAAATTTTTAACCAAACAATTGAATTTTCAACCGAGTATGACGGAGGTCGATCGGGACTTACGTAACGCAACTTCGATTATTTTCGTCACATTTTCTCCTTCTCTAAATGGACTAGGTAAATTTTCATTTAAAAAAATTAATTTTCAATAAAAGAAAAACGAATTTTCTACAAAACAGTTAAATTTCCTGCAAAAGAGTTGAATTTTTTACCAAATTTTTTAATTTTATACCAAACTGTTGATTTTTCTATAAAATTCTGGAATTTTTTATCAAATTCTTGAATTGTCTATCAAATTCTTGTATTTTCCACCAAATTTTTTAATTGTCTACAAAAAAAGTTAAATTTTTTAACCAAAAGTTGAATTTTCAACCGAGAACTACTGGGGTCGATCGGGACTTACGTAACGCAATTTAGATAAATTTCGTCCCATTTTCTCCTTCTCTAAATGGAACATTGTGATTTGAGATTGAAATTTCTGTCAGCTTTGTAATAAGAGGCCTTTTGTCATAATCAGAAAAAGTTAATAAACAAATATTATAATAAATAATTAATGATAAGAAACGAAGTTCTCCACTGCAAGGATATATTTCGTCGTCGATTGCTTGAATATATCAGATTGAACCCCTTTCTCTTCCGATTACCTCATGCAATGCGGTTACCATTTAGGGAACGTAAATCATTAAATTTATGTTAATTAGGACTGGTTGTGCTACTTTTGATTTGAATTAGAACGACAGTATGAGATTAATAGGGATTGGTAACAGGATAATTAGTGGGTGGTATTTCTACAATTTTTGGTGAATAATTATCAGTAAATTTCAAATTTATTCACAAAAGAGACAATTTTATTGTAATTTTTTTTTAATATTTGAAAATAATTCTGTTCTTAACATTTTGCTAACCCACTATAATTTTCAAATTTTTTCACTCTTTCAAAGTGGTGAGAAAAATTATATTATTGAACCAAACTTAGAATATAATTATTAATTTTTATTTTTTCAGATATCAAAATATTTCAAAGAAATATCTGACTTTTTTTAATTTTGAAGGTTTCAAAACATTTGTTGGAAAAAATTTAAATTATATCGAAAAATATTTCGAAGTTTTACGAAGATTTGAATATAATCTGATCTTTGAAAAGATTTCTGAAAATTTAAAACAACATGTAAATTTTTGAAGATTTCGTAAAAATAAAATTTTTTAAGAATTTTGAAAGGTTTTAGGAGAATAAAAAAATTTTCCTAATATTCCTGCGAAAATTTGAAATCATTCTTTATTTTGAAAAAATAAATTTCGAAAGAAAACGGGAAAAGATCTCAAAAGATTCAAAATTATTTCTTAAAATTTCTAAGAAGAATCTTAAAGATTTTAAATCATAATTTTTCAGTTTTAAATAATTACAAAATTTTAAAGGAAAATTCAAAAAAGTTGAAGAAATACTTAAAAGTGTTGAAAGACTTGGAAACATAATTTAAAATTCGAAAAGATTTCAAAAATTCAATACAAAATGTATATTGTTGAAGATTTAGAAATAAAATTTTAAAGAAACTTTAAACAGATTTCAAAAAATTTCAAAATAGAATACGTTTAAAAAAAATTACAAAAATAATGTTTAAAAGATGGAAAAAAATGTTTAAAAAAATTTTTCAAATAAGAAAGGTTTTTAACAAGTTTTAGGAATAATTATAGTCCTTTTGAAAGATATTCAGTAATTTTAGGAGTTTCGAGAAAACTAAAAATATTTTAATACTGAAATACTTCCGAAAATTTATAAACATTTTTAAATTCCTTCCAAACTTCTATAAGTCCTAAATACCTTTTAAAATTACACGATTTTTTTTTTCTAAAATTTTCTAAAATCCTGTTCAAATCTAAAATTTCCAATTTTTTTCATTTTTCTCAAGAAATATTGGAAAACTATAGTTGTGTGAACTTACAGACAAATAAACATTAAAAATGAATATTTATTCGAAATTTTTATTTCTTATTAAAAATGATTGAATTTTTTTTTCTTGATTGAAAAATCTTTTCTCGTTGAAAATTTAACTATTTTTCGAAAATTCGTCATTTTGGTTTGAAAATTCATCTGCTTTGTTAAAATATATTTTTTTGAAATTACTCTTTGTTGGTTGAGGATTCAACTATTTCGCTAAATTTTTTTTTCTGCATAAATTCAGCTCTTTTTAATTTAAAATAAAAATATTGTTTCGCTAAAATATTAACAATTACGATTTTCTTTGAGAAATCGTTTTTTTTTGGTTGAAATTTCAAAAATCCTTTTTTTCAGTACAAGATTGATAATTTTAGTTTAAAAATCATCTCTTTGGTTGAAAATGTAACTATTTTGTAGAAAATAATCTTTATGGCAGAAAATTAGTCTTCTTATGAGAAAATAGATTTTTTTGGTTACAAATAATTCTTTTTTTGGTTGTGGGTTCAACTATTTTGTTACAATTTTTTTTTCTGGATTAATTTAACTGTTTTTTATTTGAAATTAAAATATTTTTTGATTGAAATATCAACTATTGCATTTTTATTAGAGCATTCATCTGTTTTAGTTAAAAATTATTCTTTTTTGGTTGAGGATTCAAATATTCTGTTGAAAAATCGCCGTTTTTGATGAATTTAATCGTCTTTTATTGAAAATTAAATTTTTTTCAAAGTTCAATATCAACTTTACAATTTTAGTTTAAAATTCATCTTTCCGATTGGAAATGTAGCTATTTCATTGAAAATTTGTCTTTTTTGGCAGAAAATTAATTTTCTTATTTGAAAATTTATTTTCTTTTTTTTTCAAACAAAATTTCAATTCTTTTGGGGCCGGAGTAAATAAAAAAAACGACCGAATGCACGACCGTACGACTGTACGACCGCAAGACCGCACGTACGACCAAGCAGGGTTTGGTTTTTCTTTTTAGATTATATAAATATAATTTGCCTCTGATTATTAAGAAAATTCAGAAAGATTCTTGAAGATTTCAGATATATGTCAAATCCAAGTTTCACCGAAAGAGTTAACTTTCAACTGAATAGTTGAATTTTCAAGCAAAAAAGTTGAATCCTCAACCAAAAAATATGAATTTTTTTTCCAAGAGAGAAGAATTTTCTATAAAAAAGTTTAGTTTAATAACTTACAAATATAGAGATCCAACAACAAAATTAATTTTTAACAAAAGGATTTGAATTTTTTCTTAAATTCCGCTTTTCGAACCAATGCAACTGTTTTTGATTAAAAATGAAAATTTTCTTTGATTGAAATATCAACTATTACATTTTTGGTTGAGAATTCATACTTTTTAATTAAAAATGATTCTCTTTTGTTTGAGGATTTTAAAATTCTGTTGAAAATTCGTCGTTTTTTCAAATTCAATATCAAGTGTTACAATTTTCGCGGAAAATTCATATTTTTTTGTTGAAAATTCAACTACTTGGTTAAAAGTTGAACTCTTTTGTTAGAAATTAATTTTTTTGTTGGATCTCTATATTTGTAAGTTAATAAACTAAACTTTTTTATAGAAAATTCCTCTCTCTTGAAAAAAAAATTCATATTTTTTGGTTGAGGATTCAACTTTTTTGCTTGAAAATTCAAGAATCTTTCTGAATTTTCTTAATAATCAGAGGTAAATTATATTTGCATAATCTAAAAAGCAAAGCAAACCCTGCTTGGTAGTACTTGCGGTAGTGCGGTCGTACATTCGGAAGTCGTACAACCGTACGGTCGTACGGTCTACGGTCGTGCGTTCGGTTGTTTTTTCATTCACTCCGGCCCCAAAGAATACTTAAAAAACAAATAATCAAACAAATTAAAAAAATAATTATCCGAAATTTGTATTTTGTATTAAAAATTATTTTTTCTATTAAATCGAAAAACTACAATACTACATTTTGAAATTGCTTACAAAAGAATGTAGATTTTGAAATATGTATGTACTTCCTTTGCCGGTGACAATATTTACAAAGTCTGTAAATTATTACATCGTAACGAGCAAGACTTAAGGTGTTTTGAGCGATAAAAGGGCGTGCGTGACCATACGTCATGTCGGTTTTGTCGGCACGTTAACCTAGTCGTATTTTAAAACGGGTATGTTATTAACAATCGCCGATGGCTATTTTCTTGTGTGATAAACAATCATTTTTGAATTGAAAATATATCAATTATTAATATTTTTATAAATAATAAACAGTATTCTTTAAATTATTATTATATTTAAAATTATTAGTTTATTAATTTATATGTAGATGAAAATTAGTACTTAGAATTCCTAATCTAAATAAAAATTTCAAACTACTTCTTACTTCTTTATCTTGATTTTGGGCCGTGCGTCAATTACGTAAAGCTTTTTTTTTTTTTTTTTTTTTTTGAAATTTTGAACCACGTACCCCCCTTTCTTAGGGTTTGTAGTTTTTGACTCCCCTCCCCCACCCTTATTACCTAATTTTTTCTCAATAAATTTTTTTGTAAATGTAGGCGTTATTGTTAATTATGAATTATCAAATTAGTTCAAATTTTAACAAAGAAAGATTAATTTTCAACAAAAAAGCAATAAGTGATATTCCAACAAAAAAAAACGATTTTCATTACTATTGACAAATTTTCAAAAGAGATGAATTTTCAACAACGAAAGATTTTTCAGTCAATTAAGAAAAAAAATGTTATCCAAAATGTTTAGTTTTGTATTTTAGACCTAGTTATCCAAAATGTCGAATTTTTTAGCCAAAAAGACAAGATTTCTACAAAACAGTTGAATTTTTATCGAAATAATTGAATTTTCAACCAAAAAAGATAAATTTTCAAGAAAAAAATAATATAGTTGATATTTTTAGGAAAAAAATATGTTTAATCTTAATCAAAAACAGATTAATTTAACAAACAAAAACACGAATTTTTAACAAAATATATGAATCTTCAACCAAAAATATTAATTTTGTACTAAAAAAGATAAACTTTCAACAAAAACTGGAAAAGTTGAGTTTTCATATGGGAAAATTAATTTTCAACTGAAAAAAGAAAAACTAATTTTTGAAGAAACGAGTTTAATTTTCAACCAAATAAATAAATTTTTAACTACAATGATGAATCTTCCAGTGAAAAAAATTATTTTTAACATGTTTGTTTGACCTGTTACCAAATAGTTTAATTTTCTATGAAACTGTTTAATTTTCGAGTTGCAAGGTTTTTTGGTTGAAGTTGAACCAAAAAAGATTAAATTTCTATAAAAAATATCAATTTTTTCAGAAAAACGGTTAAATTAAATTTTTAGCTGAAAAAATTAATTTTCAATAACAAAACTAATGTTCAACCAAAGGAACGAATTTTCAAATGAAGAAATAAATTTTCAACGAAAATAATTTATTTCATTCCAAAAAAAGATTGATTGTTTTTAAGAATACATGAATTTTCACTAAATATTGGAATTTTCCAAATACTTCAATCTTTAACTAAAAGAAAAAAATTTTCAACGAGAAATGGAATAGTAAAATACAGTAAAATATTGAAGCAATTATTCGAATTTTCAACCAGAGAGATGAATTTTTACATGAAACGTGAATCTTACACGAAAAAAAGAACTTTTATGATAGCAGTTAAACTATCAACAAAAGAATTTAATTTAAAATATAAAAAGATAAATTTTCAAGAAAAAATAATATAGTTGATATTTTTACAAAAAAATATTTTTATTTGTAATGAAAAGCAAATAAATTTAATAAATTTAAATTAATTTTCTACTATAAAAGATAAACTTTCAACAAAAAATGGAAAAGGTGAGTTTTCATTTGGGAAAATTAATTTTCAACTGAAAAAAGAAAAACTAATTTTTGAACAAAAGAGTTTAATTTTCAACCAAATAAATAAATTTTTAACTAAAATGATGAATCTTCAAGTGAAAAAAATTATTTTTAACATGTTTGTTTGACCTGTCACCAAATAATTAAATTTTCCATGAAACTGTTTTATTTCCGAGTTGAAAGGTTTTTTGTTCGAGTTGAACCAAAAAAGATTAAATTTCCATAAATAAATATCAATTTTCTCCGAAAAACGGAAGTGTTAAATTTTCAGTTGAAAAAATTAATTTTCAATAAAAAACGCACTTTCAACCAACGGAACGAATTTTCAAATAAAGAAATAAATTTTCAACAAAAATAATTAATTTTATTGCAAAAAAAGATTAAATTTTAACAAAATACATGAATTTGCACTAAATTTCGGAATTGTCTCAATTTTTCAAACACACGCTTCAATTTTTAACTAAAGGGAAAAAAAATTTTCAACGAGAAATTGAATAGTTAAATTTTTAGTTAAGAAACTTAATTTTTAACTAAGAAAGTAAATCCAATTTTCAAACAAAAAAGTTTAATTTTTAACTAAATAAATGAATTTTTAACTAAAATTATGTTCTTCAACTAAACAAATTATTTTCAACAAAGTTTTTCAACCTTTGACCTAATAGTTTAATTTTGCTACAAACACATTTTTCAACAAAGAGTTTAATTTCAAACCTAAAAAGATAAATTGCAAACAAAAAATAATGTGGTTGATATTTTTACGGAAAAATATGTTTAATTGTTATCAAAAACAGATAAATTTAACCAAAAAACTACAAATTTTTAACAAAATACATGAATTTTCAACCAAAAATATTAATTTTCAACCAAAAATATTAATTTTCTAATGAAAAACAAAAAATTTTTAACAAAAAATGGAATAGTTATAGTTTTAGTTAAGAAAAGCCATTTTCATCGGAAAAAAGAAAAACTAATTTTCAAACAAAATAGTTTAATTTGCAACCAAATAAATTAATTTTTAACTAAAATAATGAATCAAGTGAAAAAAGTTATTTTTAACAAGTTAGTTTAACCAGTTACCAATTAGTTTAATTTTCTACGATACTGTTTAATTTTCGAGTTGAAAGGTTTTTTGGTTGAAGTTGAACGAAAAAAGATTAAATTTCTATAAAAAATATCAATTTTCTCCGAAAAACGGACGAATTAAATTTTTAGTTAAAAAAATTAATTTTCAATAATAAAAATAATTTTCAACCAAAGGAACGAATTTTCAAATAAAGAAATAAACTTTCAACGAAAATAATTAATCTTATTCCAAAAAAATTTAAATTTAAATAATTTAAATTTTCAGTTAGGAAAATCAATTTTCATCAGAAAAAAAACTAATTTTCAAACAAAATAGTTTAATTTGCAATCAAATAAATTAATTTTTAACTAAAACAATGAATCAAGCAAAAAAGTTATTTTTAACAAGTTAGTTTAACCAGTTACCAAATAGTTTAATTTTCTACGTAAATGTTTAATTTTCGAGTTGAAAAGTTTTTTGGTTTGAGTTGAACCAAAAAGGATTAAATTTCTATAAAAAATATTAATTTTCTCCGGAAAACGGATGAGTTAAATTTTGAGTTGAAAAAATTAATTTTCAATAAAAAAAATAATTTTCAACCAAAGGAACAAATTTTCAATTAAAGAAATAAATTTTCAACGAAAATAATTAATTTTATTCCAAAAAAGATTAATGTTTTAAAAAATCGATGAATTTTCACTAAATATTGGAATTTTCCAAAGAATTTGCAACCAAATACTTCAATTTTTAACTACAGGAAAAAATTTTTCAACGAGAAATGGAATAGATAAATTTTTAGTTAAGAAAATAAATTTTCAACTAAGTAAAACCAATTTTCAATCAAAAAACTTCAATTTTTAAGTAAATGAATGAATTTTTAACTAAAATAATGAATTTTCAACTAAAAAAATTATTTTTAACAAAGTTGTTCAACCTTTGACCAAATAATTTAATTTTCCTACAAACTGTTTAATTTTCAAAAAGAAAGTGCGAATTATCTTCAGAAAAGATGAATTTTCAAACCTAAAATGTGAATTTTTAACAAAAAAGTTAATTTTTAACTAAAACAGGATAATTTCAAATTAGATAGTTGCATTTTTAACCAAAAAAGATAAAAATTTCATCAGAAAGGAGTTATTTTCGCCGAAAGATGGAATAGTTGAATTTTCATTTAAAAAAATTAATTTCCAATAACAAAAATTTCAACGAAATACACGAATTTTTAACTAAATATTGGAATTTTCAAGAAATTTTCAACCATATATATATATATCAATTTTTAACAACAAAAAAAAAAGAAAAATTTTCAACAAAAAATGTAATAGTTAAATTTTTGGTTAGGAAAGCAAATGTGCAGCTAACAAAATTAACGATTTTCCAAACAAAATAGTTTAATTTTCAACCTAATAAGTACATTTTTAGCTTCAATCTTCAAATGAAAAAAATTAATTTTGAACAAAGTAGTTCAACTTTCCACCAAATAATTTAATCTTTTACCAAATTGTTGAATTTTTGAAACAAAAGTAGGATTTTTCTTCACAACAGATGAATTTTCAATCCAAAAATGTGAATTTTCAACAAAAAAGTAGAAAATGGAAAATTTACTTAAATGACTTTATGTAATTTATGCACGATCCCTTTAAGGCCATGTGACGAGTGGGTCACGTGACCAGATTCCTACCTTACCGACACTTTTTTTATTTGTTAACTTATTTTCACACGAATAGCCACATCGAATTGAAAATTTGTGATAAGAAATAAGAAGCACTAAGAAAGGTGGGTCTGGTCCTAAATTTTAATAATCATGAAAAAAACTAAAAAAAATTATTTTCAAAAAAAAACTTTTTTCATATTTATGAAAATTTAGGACCAGACCCACTTTTCTCAGTGCTTGTTATTTATTATCCCAAATTTTCAACTCGATGTGGCTATTTGTGTGAAAATAAGTTAACAAATAAAAAAAGTGTCGGTAAGGTAGGAATTCGGTCACGCGACCCACTCGTGACATACTTTTTAACCAAAAAATTAGGTCTGTGGGGAAAAAAATGTTCTATGATTTCAATAATTGAAATAATATTATTAGTCATGTTTAATAAAAAAAAAAACATTTTTAAGTTGAAGGTTTTTTCATTTTTTTTAAAGTTTAAATCTTAAAAGAAATAATTATTTTAACAATAGTTTTTGTAATTGAATTTTCTCCTACTATTGCTTCTTACAAAATTTTTAAAAAGTGGCTGAATTAGAATAAATCGTGGTTTTTTTTCGAGGAAAACATTCCCCACAACTTTCCTTTTTTCAATTCTCAAAATAAGCGAATAATCCTCAAATTGAGTTATTTGTTCAAAAAATGTTTTCTTTAAAAAAAATTTCTTCTAAAAATTACAGTCATAGAAAAATTTTCATCAAAGATGAAAAGAGTAGAGTTGTAGAAAATATTTCCCCCTGAAAAAACAAGCCATACATTTTCAAAATTCAACCATTCTTCAAACATTGTTGAGAAGCCATAAAGTAAAAAATTAAACAAAAAATTAAAGTAGTAAAAAAAAATTTGAATCCAAAAAAAATTGGCAAATTAATTTTTTTGTGAATTTTAAAACTTTTCATTAAAAAAAAATATATTTTTAATCAAAAACCACATCATGAGCAATATTATTTTAATTTTTAAATAATAGAAAAACTATCTTTTCTCAGATATCTGAATTCATTATCATCAACCAGTAATTAATGTCGTGTAATGAGATCAATGTCTATGGATAATTTATTTATCAAATCATTAATTTTTTTAACTATGTTATGCAATTGACATCAACATGGGCACTAAGGATAAGCCTGCGTGAAAGCGCGTCTAACTAAATGCATTTATCTGCATAACAATTCGTCACACACGCAAATACGTGTGTAGAGATAATCTATCTACCCATTTGGATTGTTCAAATTGAAACAACTTTCCAGCTGGACACGCTTAAGCTACGTACTTTAAGGCTAATAAAACTTGTAATTTATATTCTATTATTCTTTTTCTACAATTTCGTAATGTAGGATAGTATGTGTTTCCGGGTACATTTTTTATTTAAATACTGAATTTGATATTTGAAGTCAAAATGATCTGTTCCACGTGCTCATACTGTGGTTAACCACAGTATGAGACACACCCGGCACAATCGAATGAATGTGTCAGATTCAAATACTTTCAGAAAATAAATATTTTTAAGATAAACTCTGAATCTGTGATTTTTCCTGATCAATCAGTAAATTTGAATGATCTGATCAGTAACATCCACTGAACAAAACAATAATTATAAATGATTTATTCAATAAAGTTTACTGTGACTTTTACTAAACCTGTCAATTTGAATCATCTGATCTGTAAAGTCTCCTGATAGAATCAGTAATTAATTTGAATTATCTAACCAGTAACGTGCACTTATTGTATCAGTTATTATGAATATTGTAACTGGAAACTTTTACTAATTTGATTAGTCATTTTTAGTCATCTAATCCTTAACTTTCACTGATAAATCAGAGATTTTGAATGGTCTTAACAGTAAATTTTACTGATTGAAGCAGTCATTTTGAAATATCTTAATCGTAACTTTTGCTAATAAACAATTCATTCACTACTTTTGACTGAAAATGATTCATTTCAAGTGAGCATTTGATTTAGTCAATTTGGACAGATGATCGAAACAGTAACGTAGCTTTTACTAACTAAATCAGTCAATTTGACTCACCCTAAGTCAACCTTTCATCACTTGAAGCAGTCATTTTTAATGGTCTGATAAGTAAAATTTGCAAATTGAATAAGTCAGTATGATTAATTTAACCAGTAACTTGCACTCATTGAATTAGTTATTTTGAATGATCTTACCAGTAACTTTTACTAATCAAATCAGTTATTATGAATATTGTAACTAGAAGTTTTCACTGATTCAATTAGTCTTTTTGAGTGATCTAATCCTTAACTTTCACTGATAAATCAGAGATTTTGAATGAAGTTACCAGTAACTTTTACTGATTGTAGCAGTCATTTTGAAATATCTTAATCGTAACTTTTGCTAATAAACAA
>CAKNYM010041074.1:25287-50019 GCA_932195095.1 Andricus curvator
TTTAGTCAATTTGGACTGATGATCTAATCAGTAACGTAGCTTTTACTAACTAATTCAGTCAATTTGACTTACCCTAAGTCAACCTTTCATTAATTGAAGCAGTCATTTTTAATGGTCTGATTAGTAAAATTCGCAAATTAAATAAGTCTCTATGATTAAATTAACCAGTAACTTTCACTTATTGAATTAGTTATTTTGAATGATCTTACTAGTAACTTCTACTAATAAAATCAGTTATTATGAATATTGTAACAAGAAACTTTTACTAATTTAATTAGTCATTTTTAGTGATCTAATCCTTAACTTTCACTGATAAATCAGAAATTTTGAATGGTCTCACCAGTAAATTTTACTAATTGAAGCAGTCATTTTGAAATATCTTATTCGTAACTTTTGCTAATAAACAATTCATTCACTACTTTTGACTGAAAATGATTCATTTCAAGTGAGTATTTGATTGAGTCAATTTGGACTGATGATCTAATTAGTACCGCAGCTTTGACTAACTAAATCAGTCAATTTGACTTACCCTAAGTCAACCTTTCATCAATTGAAGCAGTCATTTTTAATGGGCTGATTAGTAAAATTCGCAAATTGAATAAGTGAGTATGATTAATTTAACCAGTACCTTCCACTCATTGAATTAGTTATTTTGAATGATCTTACCAGTAACTTTTACTAATCAAATCAGTTATTATGAATATTGTAACTAGAAGTTTTCACTAACTCAATTAGTCTTTTTGAGTGGTCTAATCCTTAACTTTCACTGATAAATCAGAGATTTTGAATGGTCTTACCAGTAAATTTTACTGATCAAGCAGTCATTTTTTAAAATCTTAATCGTAAATTTTGCTAATAAACAATTCATTCACTACTTTTGACTGAAAATTATTCATTTCAAGTGAGCATTTGACTTAGTCAATTTGGACTGATGATCTCATTAGTAACGGCGCTTTGACTAACTAAATCAGTCAATTTGACTTACCCTAAGTCAAACTTTCATCAATTGAAGCAGTCATTTTTAATGGTCTGATTAGTAAAATTCGCAAATTGAATAAGTCAGTATGATTAATTTAACCAGTAAC
Source organism: Andricus curvator (assembly GCA_932195095.1). Taxonomy (NCBI): domain Eukaryota; kingdom Metazoa; phylum Arthropoda; class Insecta; order Hymenoptera; family Cynipidae; genus Andricus; species Andricus curvator. The sequence continues at coordinate 26,373 of CAKNYM010041074.1, forward strand.
TTCCACTCATTGAATTAGTTATTTTGAATGATCTTACCAGTAACTTCTACTAATCAAATCAGTTATTATGAATATTGTAACTAGAAACTTTCACTAATTCAATTAGTCTTTTTGAGTGATCTAATCCTTAACTTTCACTGATAATTCAGAAATTTTGAATGAAGTTACCAGTAACTTTTACTGATTGTAGCAGTCATTTTGAAATATCTTAATCGTAACTTTTGATAATAAACAATTTATTCACTACTGTTGACTGAAAATCATTCATTTCAAGCGAGAATTTGATTTAGTCAATTTCCACTGATGATCTAATCAGTAACGTAGCTTTTACTAACTAAATCAGTCAACTCGACTTATCCTAAGTCAACCTATCATTAATTGAAGCAGTCATTTTAAATGGTCTGATTAGTAAAATTCGAAAATTAAATAAGTCAGTATGAATAATTTAACCAGTAACTTTCACTAATTGAATTAGTTTTTTTGATTGGTCTTACCAGTAACTTTTACTGATCAAGTCTTTTGGAAATAACCGAACTGTAACTTGTACTGATTGAATAATTTATTTTGAATGGCCTGTCACTTATGTTGACCATACATCAGTCGTTTTATGTGACAGTCATTTTTACTGATTCTTCTGTTAATTCAAATGATTTCATCAGTAAATCAAACTAGTAGCTCTGGCTAATCAAATGATTTATTTTGAATCATCTGACCTGTAATTTTCACAGATTAAATCATTCACTTTGAGTGGTCTCATCTGTGATTTTTACTGATAGATATATGAATTTAAATAATTTAATCAGTAACTATCAGTGACCACATCATTAATTTAAAATACTTATATCAGTAACAACCACTCACCGAATTAGTAATTTTGAATTGTCTAATCAGTAATTTTTTTGGATATAATCAGTCAATATGAATGATTCAACTAGCGACTTTTACTAATTAAATAAGTCTTTTTCAGTGATCTAACAATTATCTTACACTAATTAAATCAGTCACTTTAAATTACCTGAACTCTAACTTTGATTGTTTAAATCAGTCATTTCAAATGAGCCATTTGATAAGTTTTACTAATCAAGCCAGTAATTTCGAATGATCTAATTGGTGATTTTTACTGATACACCTGACAATTTTAATGATCTACTCAATAAAGTCCCATGATAGAATCAGTAATTTTGAATGATCAAGTCGGTAACGTTCACTGATAGAATCAGTTATTTCATTAGAATTAGTAATTTTAAATGATCTGACCAGTGACTTTTATTAATCAAGTTAGTCTTTTTGAAATACCTAAACTATAACTTGTACTGATTGAATGATTCATTTTAAGTGACAGTCATTTTCACTAATTATTCTGTGAATTCAAATCATTTTATCACTGACATTCACTAAACGCATCAGTAACGTTCATCGACCGCTTAAGTAATTTTGAATCGTATAATCGGCGAATTTCGTGAATTGAATTAGTCTTTTTTACATTATCTATTTTGACTAATTAAATCATTTATTTTGAATTATCTGACCTGTAATTTTTATTGATTGAATCAGTCACTTTGAGTGGTCTCATCTGTGATGTTAATGAAATAAATTATTTTATTAAAATAAAATAATGAATTTAAATAATCTAATCAGTAACTATCAACGACCACATCAGTAATTTAAAATACTTATATCAGTAAAACCCACTCACTGAATCAGTAATTTTGAATTGTCTAATCAGTATTTTTTTTCGATTGAATTAGTCATTATAAATGATTTAACTAGTCACTTTTACTAATTGATTAATTTTTTTCAGTGATCCAACAATTAACTTACACTAATCAAATCAGTCATTTTAAATTAGCTGAAATCCAACTTCCATTGATTAAATCAGTCATTTCAAATGAGCCATTCGCTAAGTTTTACTAATCAAACCAGACATTTCGAATGATCTAATTGGTGATTTTTACTGACAAACCTGTCAATTTTAATGATCTACGCGTTAAAGTTCCCTGATAGAATCAGTAATTTTAAATGATCCACTCATTAACGTTCACTGATAGAATAAGTCAATTTGAATTATCTAACCAGTTACTTTTATTAATCAAATCAGTTATTATGAATATTGTGAACAGTAACATTTACTAATTTAATTATTCATTATGAGTGATCGAATCATAAAATTTCACTGATAGATCGGGATTTTTGAATGGTCTAACCAGTGAATTTTACTGATTAAAGCAGTCATTTTGTGACACCCAAACTGTTACTTTCACTGATAAAGCAATTTAGTCACTTTTGATGGCTGAAAATTAGTCGTTTCCAGTAAGCATTTGATTTAGCCCATTCAACTCACTAAATGAAATCGGACATTTTAAGGGGATTTATCAGCGTTATAAAACGGTATTCCATTTTCCGGCCGCACGGTTGAATATTCTTTTATGATATTTTGCATCCCTCATCTAAATATTGGTCTGTTTTGTTGTGAAGTTACGGTTTTTTGGAAAAATCATTATATTTGAGATTATAAACAAAAAGAAAAGAATAGAAAAAAATGCAGTGACACTCTGTACTAGCTGAGTGTGTATTTGCGAGGCCTGGGCAATTTTACGGTCAAATTTACGAGGCAGACTCCCCGGAGCGCGAGCGGAGACTCCGGAGCGCGTCGAATTACCCGAAACGAATCACCCTTTCATGGTTATGACATGCAGGCCGATTAAAAAAACTGAAATTATGAAAGCATCGCGTGATTCAATTTTAATTAGCAGAACTTTTTTATTCATATAATTTCAAGAAAGTGAAAAAAAGATTAATGAAAATCGGTTAATATTTGCAATAATAATAGAAATGTTGAAGTGCACTTTGAGTGATATTTTTAATTAAGTAATAACAACAAATAATAAATTTTTATTGTCAATTTTACATAGAAATAGTTACTGTAAATCTCTCTTACAAACATTCGAAGTAGTTTCAGTGCAAAAAAAAATTATTTTCCCGGGCAAAGTTTTATATTTACTTATTTCATTTGTTTACGAAATCAACAACAGTTGTATTTGAACACATGTGGCTGTTTGTTAATGTCATTTGTTTAAAACAATTAAAAAAGACAATAATCAAATTATTTGCATTCTGGGAGTACCCTTGCGTCGATTTAAGATGATTTTCATTATATGCAAACCGCTATTGAAGAGTAAATAATGATTTTGTGAAAAATCTCGATTCTCTCATACTTCGAGTAAACTTATAATGAATAAACAAATTAAAATGCAACAATCTCGGACTAAAATGCTCTTGGAAATTTAACGCTCTTCAATTTAAAAAAAAAAAAATTGCGGATTGGGCAAAATTAAAGGCTGTAGACCTATTGGCCAAAAAAATGTGTTTCGTCCCATCGTGCGGTGCATCTTTGCATACTATCGTGTGCACTTCAACATTTCTATTATTATTGCAAATATTCTCCAAATTTCATGAATCTTTTTCCACTTTCTTGAAATTATATGAATAAACTATTTCTGCTAATTAAAATTGAATCACGCGATGCTTTCATAATTTCAGTTTTTTGAACCGGCCTGCATCTCATAACCAGGAAAGGGTGATTCGTTTCGGGTAATTCGCGCGCTCCGGAGTCTCCGCTCGCGCTCCGGGGAGTCTGCCTCGTAAATTTGACCGTAAAATTACCCAGGCCTCGAAAATACACACTCAGCTAGTACTGAGCGTCACTGCATTTTTTGTCTATTGTTCTTTTCTTTTTTCAATAATGTAAAATATAAACATTTTTTAAAAAAACCGTACCTTCACAACAAAACAAACCAATATTTAGATGAGGTATGCAAAATATCAGACAAAAATATTCAGCCTTGCGGCCGGAAAATGGTATACCGTTTGATAACGCTGATAAATCCCCTTAAGGTCCAACAGCCGCGCCCGATAAGAATGTGCCCGCTAAGCGGGCAGATTTTTTCTAGTATTTTTCTTCGAATAGTTAAATCATAACTGAGGCTTCGGAGATATTTTTTCCCTATTTTGTATTGTTTCTACATGTATTTTTTTTTTAAATCTCTTAAAATCTCTAAAATCTTCAGGAATGTCCTCAAATTTTTTAATTTATTAAAAATTGATTGAAATATTTTAAAATTACTCAAATTATTTGAAACCTTTCGAAATCACCACAAATTATTGAAATAATTTAACACTTCTTTTGAATCTTTTATAATTCCCTAAAATATTTCAAATCCTTCGAAATCTTTTGATACCTTTCTAAGCTCTTGTTAATTCATTTTAATTTTTAAAAATACCCCAAAGCATTTTAAATCCTCCCACATTCTTTAAAATTCTTGAAATATAATTTTTGCGATTTGAAAATTTTTTTGAGTGGTGGGTAAGTTACTTTTTAAAAGTTATCGTTATGGTTACCGATTCACAATGTAACTTTTTCTTAGTTGCATTTCCCAAAAAAAGTAACTATCGTCACTTTTTTAGTTCCTTTTGTATTTCAGAAGTCATGACCCACAAAATATTTTAAAAATAAGGAATGTTTTAGAAAATTTTGAATTTCAGTGTGGAAGAAAAATTTCAGCTTTCCTATTTTGGGATCTTTGGAACTGAAAATGATTTCTTTCTAGCAGTGTTTCTTTAGATAGCCACTTCCAGAAAATTTACAAAATTCCTAAGACAGACAGAAATTTTTGTAGTAGACGTTGAATTTTCAACAAAATACATGAATTTTCAACTAAAAAGGATAAACTTTCAACAAAACTGACATATTTTCAACAAAATACATGAATTTTCAAATAAAGAAAAACAAATATCAAACCAAATAGTTGAATCTCAAACTAAACTTTCAACCAAGAATGACGAATTCTCAATAAAAAAGTAATAGTTGAGAAATCAAGCAAAAAAGGTTTTTATTTTGGATCAGGTATAGTTAAACTTAAACAAAAAAGATGAATTTGCAACAAAATAGGTACATTTGAAACCAAAGAGATGAATTTTAAACCAAGAAGATAATTTTTTACCAAAAAAAGACGAACTTTTAACAAAATACATGCATTTTTTTCAATTAAAAAAATAATTTTGAACGAAAAAATATGACTTTTTAACGAAAGATGCAATAGTTGATATTTCAAACGAAAAATATTTTCATGTCAAATGAAAAACGGTCATTCAACCAAAAAGCAATTTTTCAACAAAATAGTTTAATTAGCACTCAAGACAGAAAAAAAATCAACTAGATTGTTGAAGTATCAAGCCAAAAAGGCAAATTTTCAACAAAAAAGTTGATTTTTAACCAAATAATGAAATTTTTATCCAACAAGATGAATTCTCAATGAAAAATGTAATAGACGAAATTTCAACCAAAAAGACGAATTTTCAACGAGAATGCTCAATTTGAAACCCAAGAGATGAATTTTTAACAAAATACATGAATTTTTATCAACAAAAGATCAATTTTCAACAAAATGGTGCAATTTGAAACCAAAGAGATGAATTTTTAACCAAGAAGATTAACTTTTTTTATAAAAAAGGACGACTTTTAAACAAAATATATGCATTTTAAACTAAAAAAGATCAATTTTCAACTAAAAATGTCATAGGTAAATTTTCAATTGAAAAATCAGTTTTTAAGAAAAAAGGATGAATCCTCAACGGAAACTGTAATGGTTTATATATCTCAACAAAAAAAAAAATTAATTTCGTCGAAGTATTTTAAAATTGTCCCTACCTGTATTATTTAATCAAAATAATATTTAAATGTTTATTTCACTTCTTTACTCCATGGAATTATAAAAAAACCCTGCTTATTAAACTTGCTATATTGAATTCATTTTTATAATATTGAAACATATAAATCATAAGCGAATTTCATGTTTAATTCAGAACAATAATTGTAAAAATTATTATACAGCTGCTTATATTTGCTTGCATTTCGAGGTTTAATTCCATTCGCAATTAAAAACGTGGTAACAGACAATAATTTTGATTTATTCTTTACTGATACAAATTTCGTTATAATTAAAATTCCATGATAAGTTTATTTCCGGTTTTAGGAGACAACAGCTGGGCAGCCTGTTTGAGACGACACTATCAATGATTTTGGATTTAGCTGGTTAGCGATCATAGCATCCTTGATAGGCTTGAGCGCTCCATCGTCTACCTCTTTTGTTTTTGCAAAAACGAAAAAATAAGGTTTGCTGAAAATAAATAATCATTTTAGCTTATAGCGGCCCGTAAATACTGTGATGAAGTAAAACTGAACAATCAGGAAAATAAGCCTTTGTTGACTATTTTATGATGTTACATATTTTTTAATATAATTAATAATTAGTCCATATCTTACTTATCAGAGCAAGTGTAAAAGCCAAAAATTGAGTTATAATCGAGGTGGAAAATTGTGTAAATTGTAGATTGTTCTCCAAATTTGACAGTCAGTTGTGCATCTGTGCGCTTGGCGCCAGTGGGTTTGGCAATGCCTGATGTTTTTTATTTTGCATTTCTGGAAATAATAAGTAACGAAACGATTATGAAAGTACTGGTGAAAGGTGTAATGAAAATTAAAAGGAGCATCTTATCATATGAAACATTTCTCTTAAGAAATCGAAATTTAGGCAATACACGGATTCAAAATTCAGGAGATGGTACGAAAAAGTTTCTGACGAAAAACCAAGGAATTATTTTTAGGTGACTCTTGTAAGAAAGACTTTGTTCGCATATAATAAAATTATTTTCCTAGGAATAAATAGGGTTTCTAAATTTTTTTCATTAAGAATTTACTTTTTTTTATATAATATTCCAGAATATAATTTAACTTACTGTGCGTCAACCCAACCGCGATCCACATTTAGAGAACCATCTGTGTTGGCTGTGTATTTGGCCGCTTCGCAGGTTGTTTTACGTTCAGGTGATGTGGCAATTCCACGCACTTCGTACCATATACCCTCCATCTGTAAAAAAAATAGTATTATACAATATGAAAATTAAAATGCTAACAGTAGAGGCTCCTCTGTAAGGACGAAACAGGTGTCCTAGGAAAAAAAGTCAAGGATAGTGAACAATGCACTTTGAAAACAATCGGCAAGCCTCAAAAATATAAATTAACAAATTAGAATTATTTCAACCATCTTCAGTTTAGGACTTGATTGTCGTTGACAAAAATGTTTGAAATTTGATTTTCGCAACACTGCACGGGAAGTTCGCAGTTCACGCACCAAAAAATAAGCACAGAATGAACGATTCTTGAAAAGGTCAAAGTGTGCGGAAGTCATAACGTTTCCGCATGAAATTTCGTTTTGAATGTTGATCATCAGGCATACGTTGAAGGACAGTGTGTGTCTGTTGTATTCCACGCACGGAAATCAAGGGAACCGCTAATTTCTGATTGGTGGCAAGAATTATCACAACCAATCTGAAGCCACCGGATCCGTGATACAATAGTATGGGCTGCCTTATTGGTCGAGAGTCTCACTAGAGTTCCCGCGACCAATCAGAAGTCACCGGGCGCAACGTATAGCAACTACCATCATATCGTCAGCTGATGAGTTGAGTGTTTAGGTTGGTTCGCTTGGTACGCAAATGTGTCATGCTTCTGAAGAAAAGTAAAAGAAAGTGTTCGCGAATAATCCTGACAGTGACTCCGCAGATTCGGAAATTGTACCTGCAGACATTCTACAGGAGGCTGAAGATTCTTGTTCAGACAGGCTGCCACTTGTTCTCTAAATTTAATATACAAACGTGAGTCACATCTGAAAAAGCACAGAATGCAAAGTTGTACAGCCCCAGAATCTTGCTGCCTCCCAATGTTCTTTATGTCACGAAATTCCCTTTACATGGGTTACAAAAAATAGCATATGATACGCGTGCGGGCTGGTGATTCCTACTTTCCGCACTTGTGTCATAATTTACTATTTTGACCTACTATTCTGAAATCTTTAAAATATAATTTTAAATGAGACATAATTTTCTATTTCTTTAGGGCAACAAATTTTGAACTACTTTTTTACTGTTTGGAAAATATAAAGGAGTCGAGGGGATCAGCAAAAATAGATTAGATTCCAAAAAATAAAAAATAATTTTTAAAGCTAGATATCATCTTTAAGTTATTATTCTTTCAAATTACTTTCTCAAATTTCTGATGAAAATTGGTTCACATTTACATTTTTGCATTATAATTTGTCGCTGCTTTGAGATTAGGTAGACAAGGGCTAAGAGCAGGAGCTGGAGGAGCTGGAGCTCCAGCAGTCACAGCTGCAATGCATAGTAGAAGGAGGAATCCCACTTGAATCATTTTTCCGCCTGAAAATTATTGCAAATAAATAGGAAAAAAATATATAATAAATTCAGGATTCAATCGTTCTTCCTGCAGAGTGAAATTGATTACAATTCTTAATATTTCAGAATACGCACCTTCAAGATTTTTTAGTTTTTTTCTCAGAACGTGCACGTTTCTTTGAAACAGGAACTGAAAAAACTGTGCGGCAATAGGTTTTTTTTTCTGTATATATAGGCCAAAATGAATAAAAAAATGCTCTAACTTTTTAATAACCTTAGAAGAGCAAACGACAAATTTAAAAATGCATACACTTTCTGTAGGTAAATATTTTTATGGTATGCAGTTTTATTGTTTACTGAATTACCAAATATACGACTTCGGTAGAGGCTCGGATTTTTTTAAAATGCAAGTTCATAAATTTTTTATTTTTATTAACTATTAACTTTTCATAACGCCGCAAGATATTGAGAAATATTTTCTTGTACGCCTACATTTTTTAGTGGTAGTCAGTTTTATTGCTTGGTGAATCATCAAACTCACGACTTTAGTATACGTTCGAAACTTTTTAAAACCATATTCATCGTGGTTTTATTTTTGTATCTTCTGTCGTCTCAATAAAAAAAATATTTTAAAAGAGTTTATAATTTTTCTTTTTTCATTTTTTCTCGTGTCATGCATATCTTCACCGCAAGATGAATTTTTCTAAAATAATATATTGCACGATTAAAACAGAAAATATGTGTTCTGTCATAAAAGGGTTGTAACAAAATTATTTCTAACTAATACCTTCTCATTAGGCTGAGACTGTCCAAATGAAGGTCTGAAGGTCCCTCAGCTGCTTGAGGGATAGCTGAGTATTGTAGGTAGACCAAGCAGGTAGACGACGATCAAATGAGCACTGTCTGCTGAGTTCCATCCCGGAAAGGACAACATTACTAGAGCAGGAACCACAAAAACTGTAGTACCTACACTTTTCGTAAAAGTATTTTGAAATTGTTCTCCCTACTTATATTATGTATCCAAATTAAAATTAAAATTTTCATTCCACTTGTTCACTTCATGGTTTTATAAAAACCCTGCGTATTAAGCTTAAAGGTTGAATTTATTTTGATAATATTTAAACATATAACTTATGAGCGAAATCCATGTTAACTTGAAAAAAATAATTGTTAAAAGTATTATACAGCTACTTATATTTGCTTACATTTTAAAGTTTAATTCCATTCTCATTTAAAAACGTGGTATCAGACAACAGCCGGACAGCCTTTTCGACTCGTAACGGAGAATAGCATTGGACTTAGCGTTGGGTAATTTTTCATCATAACTTGAAAAATAGTATCCAGGAACTCCGAATCGGCTAACTCTTGATTTTTTTTGCAAAAATCCAAACATCAGCCTTGCTAAAAATAATAATCTTAGCTTATAGTGCCCAGTAGATACTGTAATGAAGAAAAACTGAACAATCATACAAAATATGTCTTTGATGACTATTTTATGATGTTACCTATTTTTCAATGTAGTTAATAATATGTCCTCATCTTACCTAGCAATGCAAGCGTAAAGACCAAAAAATGTATTATATGCGAGGTAGAAGCTTGTGTAGATTATAGCAGGATTTGTTCCGAATTGGACACTCAGTTTTGCATCTGTGGCCGTGGTGCCAGCGTTTTCGATCGTTCCTGCAAGTTTTTGTTTTCTGAAAATAATGAAAAGTACCCAAACAATTATGTAAAATACTGGTGAAAGGGGTAATAAAAACGAAAAGCGGCATCTTATAATATGAAATGTAAAGTGATCTCAACTTTGGCATGTAGAGGTACTGCGCTTGCGCTAAGACGCCTAAGAGGAACACGACGCGACAACCCGTTACCATGGCAATAATGTGCCGCTCCGCGTACCTCTTAAGCATAGTTCGCGCAAGCGCAGTACCTCTACATTTCAAAGTTGGGGTCACTGGGCAGTGGGCAGCGTAGACAGCTGCCTAGGGCGGCAACAGTGACCCCAACTTTGACATGTAGACTGCAGAGGTACTGCGCTTGCGCTAACTATGCTTAAGAGGAACACAGAGCGGCTCATTATTGCCATGGTAACGGCTTGTCGCACCGTGTTCCTCTTAAGCGTCTTAGCGCAAGCGCAGTACGTCTACATGCCAAAGTTGGGATCACTGGAAATATATCTGTTAAGAAATCCAAATTCAATCAATATACGGATTCCATGTTCAGGAGACGGTAAGCAGCAGTTTTAGAAAAGAAACTGAGAACTATTTGTATGTGGCTTTTATAAAGAACACTTTGTTTGCATATGAATGGTCGGGGAACATAAGGGGCTAACCCACATTGGAAAAATTTTTTAGGCAAGCGGAAAAACTGCAGCATTTGTTATTTCTGTGTAATTTTTTGTTATCGTTGACAAAACTGAAAGAAAATAGTATAATATACAACATATCGAGGTTTCAAAGCAATATTTGTAATATTACTCCACCTGTAGGCTCTTAAAGTAGTGCTGCACTTGAAATACAATTGACACTTTTTCTCATTGTTCTACGCGAAAAACCGACTTGGGGAAATGATTTCGTTTGAAGTGCTTTAAAAATCCTGGGTAATAATGAAGTTAGTGCAATTCGTGGATATTCTTGATAATTAATTGCGTTTGAACGAAAAAAACCAGGAATACTCACGCACATCTTTTGTTGACGAACAACTGGCTCTTGTTTGCTGTTTTCAATGCAACACGAGTACAAAAACGTATTCGGAGGGTCCACAGCTACTTATTATTATGAGAAGTTGTAGGCTCCGGAAGCTACGATCATGGTTCTTTAAAGCAACCAATCACGACGCAACTGGAAATTGTACATCATCTACTTCTGCTCCTTCTGTCCTAGAAGGTAAGCAAGTGCGGGAAATTTACGCGAGAAAACATCGGGCAACACTGTTCCTTGGAGTCAGGTCTCTAGCCGCGGATGACCTTCCGCGGAAGACAGGACAGTTGGAGATGAAGGTTTCACCTCTGGATACTTTTCTAGAGCTACCATTCTTTGTAGAATCTTATGAGGAACAGTGTTGACGGATTAGATGAAGTGATCCCAGAAGAACAGCCTTTTGCATCCGGTTCGCGATGGAATGAGCCTGACAATGGCAAGCCGGAATCTTGTTAAGTTGGCTAATGAGCTTCTTTGCGAACAGGTAAGGATGTCCCTCCTGAGTTGGTCCGACCACTTAAATCGATGTTCTCGCGTTTATCTGGGGCCATTGCCTGGTCGTCGCCTCGGTTCGGTCCTATTTCCACTCCCAACTGAACCATGGCCTCCATCCGAGAGAGGCCTATTGTGGGTGGCACTGCGCGATACTGGTGTCGTAACCGCATAATTCATTGCATTGGGGAGTTAGCCCAAAGCAACGTGGCTGACTGCAAGAGCCGGAGCTCTCGGGCAATGGGGTCGCCACATCCCTACGCCCTAATCTACCTATTATTATTATTATTATTGTTATTATCGATTAGCAATTCCAACTCGAAAGTTCATTGCCTCATCTACCGGAAACCGCCACACATCTCTATCCTGTGCATCCTCCATCCAGTTTAAGTAATCATGTCCTAGTTCTTCTAGATCATCCCTTACATTTTTCTCCCATCTGTTTCTCGGTCTACCTAGAGGTCTCTTACCACTCGGTTTTCCTCTTAAAACTTGCGCCACTGTTCTTTCATTGCCCATTCTTGCTACATGCCCCGCCCATCTTAATTTACGCGCTTTCATAACTCTATTTATATTTGCTGACCCGTAGAGAGCATGCAGCTCATCATTATGCAGTTTTCTCCTTTCACCAGTCTCGTCATCCCTCTTTGGACCATAGATTCTTCTAAGTACTTTATTTTCGAAAACTATAAACCTATTCTCCACTCCCTTCGTCAGCGCCCACGTTTCACACCCGTACATGACAACCGGCATTATTATCGTTTTGTAAATTCTTACTTTGATGTTTCTAGATAGCAATCGCGATTTTAGTAGCGTGTTTTCTGCATAATAGCACCCATTGTCAGAGTGCAGCCGCGCGTTGATTTCCGTTTTAATGTTATTTTCGGTAGTTATAATAGACCCGAGGTATTTAAACTCGTTAAACCTTTCGAATTTCATATTTCCGGCCATTAGATCCCCGCCTACATTACTTTATTCGGATCTGGCGACGGTCATATATTTTGTCTTCGATTCGCTAAGTTCCAAACCAATATCTTTGGCTTTTGTGATCAAGATTTCTGCATTTGTAGCTACGGTTTCTTTATCGTCCCCTAGTAAGTCGAGATCATTCGCTTACCCAAGAATTTGTATTAACCCATTGAGGGTAGCACCGGTCGGATTCGCTTGTACTTGTCTGACCACGTATTCTAAAACTAAGTTGAGAAGGGCGCACGAAAGTGCATCGCCCTGTTTCAGGCCATCCCGGATCGAAAACTCTTTAGATAAACTTCCGTTTACACGTTTTCTACCCCTAGTGCCGCTTAAGTATATTTCGATAAGTCTAACTAATTTTCTTGGTACATCCAAGAACTCTATGATCCAATTTCATTCCTGCGCGTATAATAGAGTCGTAAGCTTTTTTGAAATCGATAAATAGCTGATGTACTACTTCATTAAGTTCCCATTTCTTCTCTAACAGTTGTCTAATTGTAAACATTTGATCGCTTGTAGATCGGTTTCGACGGAATTCACACTGGTAATCCCCAATGACTTCTTCGGCAAAAGGAGTTAGTCTACTTAAGATTACATTGGACAGGATCTTATAGCACGAAGGCACAAGTGAAATTCCCCGGTAATTGTTACAGTTCGTTTTATCGCCTTTTTTACAGATGGGAATAATAATAGAGGTATTCCATTCCTCCGGCATGCGTTCTGTTTTCCAAACTGCGCGTATTAATTTACAAATTTGCCTTGTGAGGCAAGGGCCTCTATTTTTTATCAGTTCTGACAGTAGGTCGTCGATGCCCGCGGCTTTGTTATTTTTCAACTTCTTTATGGCCATTTCTATTTCTACATCAGTAGGATCATCAATTAGTAGATCGGCAGTGTGTACATTTAATAGCTTATCGAAATAGTTTTTCCATAAATTCAGTCTCACTGTCGCATCGGCTACTAGATTGCCATTTTCGTCCCTCATTACTTCCGTTCTACTTTGGAAGCCTTTCCTTATAAAATTGATTCCCCTGTACATCTCACGCGGGTTATTTTGTTTATTATGCGTTTCTATTGCTAGTATTTTATTCTTTTTTTGGATCTATAAAGCCTATTTTTACTTTTACTAATCTCGAGATACTTCTTATGTGTTTGATCGCACTTATTTTGTAAACTAATTAGTTTGACCTTCCGACGTTTTTCAAACCAAAGTTTGCACTCTTCGTCAAACCATGGTTTGCTTTTGGTTACTTTCTTTAAACCTATAATGAGTTTCGCGGCTGTCTCTATCGCCTTTTTCATATTGCTCCACAGGGTTTCCGAGTCCTCCACGTAGTTATCGTTATCGTCTCTCTGTTCTTGGAGAACGTCGAAACTATTAGAAATCTCAACTTGATAATTTAATATTTCTGCTGGTGTTTTAAACTTATCTATATTGAAACTAACTGTTGGCTCTGTGCGGATTGTTTTCTTACTTAACGCTAGCCTAGATCTTAGTTTTACTATCACGAGAAAGTGGTCTGAATTTAAATCCGCTCCCCTGTACGATCTTATATCGAGAATGTTTGTATGACGTCTTTTGTCAATTAGAACGTGATCAATCTGATTGTGAGAGATACCATCTGGTGATGTCCAGGTGGCCTTATGTATATTTTTATGCTTGAAAAATGTGCTTTTGACAACGAGGTTCTTTGAAGCTGCAAAGTTTATTAATCTAGTCCCATTATCATTACTGACGTCATGCAAACTTTCCGACCCTATTGTAGGCCTATGCATCGGTTCTTTTCCAATTTTCACATTGAAATCTCCCAGTACTATTTTTGCGTCATACATTGACAACTTGCCAAAAACCTGTTCGATTGTTTCGTAAAAAAGATCCTTAGTGTCTTCGTCTTTGTCCTCGGTGGGGCAGTGCACGTTGATTAACACCTGTTTGCTATTAAGTCAGTATCCTATTTCTTTGCTATCTCAATGAGTTCGCTAAATTCGCCAGTATTTAGACTACGCGCGTTCAGAGTTCCCGCCCTTAGATATTTTACTGTAGTTTTTTGTTGTTGCAAGTTAGCCATGTTAATTTCGTGGAAATCCGCACGTTAGGATCCTATTCCGATCGTAGGTGAGTCCACCGTCCCAGAAGTGATAACCCCCATACCTCTCTGGGTCTAAGTATGGGAGCTTTCCGACTTTGACAAGGACCGTGTCAACTTGTCGTCAGACACATTACAGTTTCATCCTCGTATCCTAACATCCCCCTGCAAGGCAGCGCGCCTACTGGCATCAATACCCCTTAGGCCCTGTGCAGGCGAATCATTCCACACATCCCTTGCGGGCAGTGTCATCGCTGCGGTGTCCAATGGGGCAGCAGGATTTTTCCCTTACAAGATTTTTAGTTTTGGTTCGGGTAGAGTTTCTAGGTGGATACACGCTGCACCTTGGCTTGCCAGAACCCACCCATTGCGTATGAACGCGAATGGGTGAGTCCCCCCAAGCCATGGTTGTCATGTACCTATTTCCTACTAGTGCTGAACTCACCACACCCACGACTGGTTCCTATCGGCTGGCCGCGACTGCTTATTCTTGTATTCGCAGTTAACCTTAGGGGCTGTTCAGCCTTACGGGCCGTTCCTCTATCCGCAACCTGAGGAGGCGCTACGTAGTGGTGACAGGAACCCACCGAGCAGGTCCATACCTACTTACTCACAAAAAACCATGATACAATAGGCTTTATAGCTTGAGCGCCAGGGGAGCTCTCCATGGGTTTCCCACCCGCATTAAAACTAACTAACTAACTAAGACTCTGTACGGGGTTAGCCCCTTGTGTTTCCTGAATGCCCATTGGGATGTCCCTTTTGTGAACTTTGTTATTTCATGAAAAATAGTGAAATTCCATTTTTTCACTTTCTTCAAAAACACGATACGTAGAACAGATGGGACAATACGAAAAGCTAAAAAAGTACATTTTGAAAATGTTGTGGGTTAGCCCCTTATATTCCCCGACATTCATATAATAAAGTTATTTATAAAGGATTAAAAGGATATAAATGATTTTTCGAAATATTAGGATTAATTCGAGCCTTTCTAAAAGATATTTAGGACTTTTAGAAGTTTGAAAGAATTAAAAAATAATTGATAAATTTCGGGAAATGCTTCCAAGTTTTAAAATATTTTCATTCTATTTAAAACCTCTTAAATTCCTAAAAATGTTTTTAGCTTACTTGAATTTTTTTGAAATATTGAAAAATCATTCAAAATGTAAAATCCTCTACTCTTTTTCGAAATTTCAGGAAATCTTTTGAAATCTTTTTTAATTTTCTCTTAAAGATGATTTTTCGAAATAAAAAATCATTAAAAATTTTCCCATGAATCCTGAAAAAATTAGTTTTTTTTAGTCCTTTTAAAATTGCCACACCTTCTAATATTTTTGAATTATTCAAAACTTTCGTGAATTTTTTTTACTTCTGCAAAATTCAAAAAATTGTCTTAAAATCTATCAGATTCTTCTTTGACAATTTTATAAATCTTTTGAAATCTTTTTAAATATTCTCTTAAAATTCATTTTTCAAACTAAAAAATCATTTTACTTTATCCTAGGAACCTAAAGAATTTTTTTCATTTTCTAGAAATCTCACAAAATAGAAAATTAACCTTTTTGGTTAAAAAAACATGTATTTTGTTAAAAATTATTCTTTTTTGGTAGAAAATTAATCATTTTGGTTGAAATTTCATTTTTTTGGTTGAAAATTAGTTTTTTTGTTGAAAATTAATTTTTGTAATTAAAAATTCAACTAAAGTATTCGGCGAATTTTTTTTATAGACATTTAATCTTTTTGTTAGAAAATATGTTTGTTTCGTTGAAAATTTGATTTTTTCGTGGAAAATTTATTTCATTTACTTAAAAAGTTACTTCTCTAACTGAAAATCAAACTACTTTATTCTTTGTTGAAAATTTAACTTTTTTATTTGGATATTCGTCTATTTTGTTAAACAAATTGCCTTTTTTTAGTAGAAAGTTACCCTTTTTTGTTAAAGAATCATGTACTTTGTTAAAAGTTATTCTTTTTTCGTAGAAAATTAATCTTTTTGGTTGAAACTTCATTTCTTTGGTAGAAAATGTGTTTTTTTTTAATTAAAAATATAACTAATTAATTAAAAAATTATTTTATTTACTTAAAAACTAATTTAATTAACTGAAAATTAAACTATTTTATTCTTTTTTGAAAATGTATCTTTTTTAGTTGAAAATTCATATATTTTGTTTAAAAAATTTTCTTTTTTGGCAGGAAATTAACCTTTTGAGTTGAAAATACATGTTTTTTGTTAGAAATTATTCTTTTTTGTATAAAATTAATCTTTTTGGTTCAAATTTCATTTATTTGGTTGAAAATGAGTGTTTTTTAATTGAAAATTTAACTATTTCGTTCAAAAATTATATGATTTGCTTAAATACTTATTTCCCTAATTGAAAATTAAACCTTTTCTATTTTGTGTTGAAAATGTATCTTTTATAGTTAAAAATTTATCTATTTTGGTAAAAATTTGTATAATCATTTGGTGGAAAATTCATCTATTTTGTTGAAAATTGGTCTTTTTTTGGTAGAAAATTCATGTTCTGGATTGAAAATTCAACTATTTGATAACATATTAATTTTTTTGATTGTAGATGCATCATTATAGTTAAAAGCTCTTTTTTTATACAAATTTAACTCATTTTTCTGAAAATTCTTTTTTTTTCACTAAAAATTTAGCTATTTCAGTTTTGTTATGAAATTGATCTTTTTCAGTTGAAAATTCACTTGTTTTGTTGAAAAATCGTCTCTTTTAGTAAAAAATTGAATTATTTTGATAGAAAATGCATATTTTTGTGTTGTATATTCAACTTTAAAAAAAATTGTTTTTATGACTTGACAACTCAAAGTTTTGCATGAGATTTTTTTCTTTCTTGATTGAACAATCTTTCTTGGTTAAACATTCAACTCTCTGGTCGAAAATTCGCATTTTTTGGTTTAACAGTTCTTTTATTGAAAATGAAAATATGTTTGGTGGAAATATCAACTATTACAATTACTGTTGAGGATTAATGTTTTTGCTCAAAGATTCATCAGTTTGTGTGAAAATTTAACTATTTCGTTGAAAATTGCCCTTTCTTAATGGAAAATTAATTATTTTAACTGGAAATATAATAATGAAAGTTTACATTAACGAATCTTAAATTTTTGTCAGTTTTTTTTAGAGAAAGATTAAAAATGTTACGTACTCGAGTTAAAAACACCCTTCTTCCCTGGAATGAATAAGGAATTTGATTAAATTAATGTTTATGATTTGTTGATTCTATTAGGTAGTCATATTCATGAATGACAAATTGTATGTCTGTTTTTGTGTTTATTCATCTATTGTTCTTTTTGATGTAGAACATTTCTTTCAACATTCTTCTTTTATAATTCTTTTCAGAATCCAAAATTTTAAGATTTTGGAAATCAAAATGCAAGCTTTAATTATTGTCTTTTGGAGGTGTACGAGATAAGGAATAACTCTATATGTAGTTTTCTTTTGTAATATTGGTTTGTTTAAATTATTTTTCTGTTCATTGATCTGTTCAAATCTGTGTTTGATGTGTTTGTCCAATAGTTTCAAAGGGTATTTGTTGTTTGAAAGTATTTTTTTTTATTAATTTTTAATCATTGCCCCAGAATACAGGATCAGACAATTTGGTTGCTCTGTCGAATAAAGAGTTGATTACACTTATTACACTTATCGGTCTTTGGTACCAATTCAAAATAAGTTTGTTATTTATTCTATTTATTGAAATGTCTATAAAATTAATTTTATTATTTGTTTCTCTTTTAATAGTGAATTCAAATCTATTATTATAGTTATTGAGTCTATCATGTAGCTCTGTTATTTTGTCAAACGGAATTCATGCTAAAGTGTCATTGACGCATCTATAATAAAATTTCATGTTGTAAGGAAGTTGTTTCAAAATTTTATTTTCCATGTTCCATTTAAGTTTGATATTTGTTATCGCTAGTTTGATTGGTATATTTGTGAAATTTCTGAAACTGAAAATAGTGAACATCAAACTTAAATGGAACAAAATAAAAGAACATGCCAAAAATGTTCAGAAGATACTTTCTTCTTTGTTGACCAAAAATGTTAAAAATTTAATTTGTGACTTACGGCTCTGGAATCTTCGAAGCATAATTTTCATTGAGACATAATTTTTCATATATCGAAGTTTACAATTATTTACTACTTTTTTACTTTAAATTGTCTTTTTTACAAATCAATTTCTTTAACTGCTAAATTATGAGTCACATTGACCTGTGTCGCATTAAAATTAGTCGTTGCTGTCACATTATTTACACAAGCTACATTATCAAAATAATAAAGTCTTTGAAGTACGTCTTGAAATATACCTATCATCATACATGCCTGTGTGAACACGACAACAAGACACAACAACACGTGAATGTAAACATTGATGGATTCTTTTACCTAATGTAAACATATCTAGAACAAGTTCCGTGAAAATAATTTGTGCAACCCATTAGTAGGCAAGATATCTTTGCCAATAGTGCATCGCGCAGTCTGCAGTTGCTTAGTGTTTTTGAATATTTTGACCAAGTGCGTTGTTGCGAAAAAATCGTAAAACATGTCTGCAAAATCTAAAGACCATGCTGAAACTCATGATGAAGACCGTGCGAAAATTTTCCTTCTTTGTCTTAAAAAAAAGAAACAATTGTTCAAGATTAGTAATCATTTGAAAAATCTTATTCAAAAGATTGTGAGCTATGATGCTGAAGATAATCGCCTCCCTGTAGTTGTTTGTAATGCCTGCAGAATCCTTATTTATCGTTCCGTCAAAAGTGATGAAACTAAAGTGAGTATAAAATTACCAGATTATTCTACATTCAAATTAATAAATCAAAAAACCAGATCGAAAGAAGGTAAATTATGCGACTTATGTAACTTAGTTAGAACACCAGGACACAGCAATTCCGTAAAAAACACATCAGATGCGAAAGAAAGAAATAAAACAAGATACTGCAAAAAGTGCCATTCAGAATTAGTAGTAGGAAAATCACATTTTTCTTGTACACCGAAGCATTACGAACATTTGAAAGATCATATTATAAACGATATACCCCTAAAAGAAAATATATATATTTCGTTAAATAAAGTGAAAAAAATAAAAGTGCATCACATTTTTTTGAAAATTTTTATTTTTAACCCATAAAAAAACTTTTCCCAAAAACAGCTCGGGGAATTTGGCTCAAAATTGTTTTCCACACTATTTTTGAGCCCCTAAATCGAATCCAAAAAAAAATTGGATGTGCTATGACCTTGCATTTAAAGTTGGTTCAGGCACACCGTGACCTGAAAATAATTACAAATAAATAAGGGAAAATGCATATAAGACATGCACGAGCACTTATAATAATCAAAAAAATAAAAAAAATCAATTTTTGTCTCTGCACAAAGAAATATTTTTTGTTAAATATATATGAAATAAGTAATCACAAGGCTTCTGTAAAATTTATTCAAATTATATATTCATTCGATTTTTATTATTTTTTCCTAAAGATGAGATGACTTCGAATTTTTCCAAATTTTTTGTTCCAACGTTGTGAAATGTTTATTATATTAGGCTTTATTCAAATGTTATAAAAATATTCAAGTTTGCACTATTCCCACACTATCTTCTTGAAAAAAATAAAATTAAACTTTTCAATAAAAAAAAAAATTTTCAACCGGAAATGAAATTTCCGGTTTTCCCCGATTTCTCGGTTTGCCAGACAGCCTGATTTGCTTTAAAAAAATTAACAAATGACCTATTTAAACAGAAAAAGTGACCAAAAGAGACTAATTTCTAACTTGAAAATTTATCAAAATTGACTGATGTGCATTAATAACGTGACTAATGTTTTTTAAATTTGAAAGAATTCAAAAATGGATTGAAAAATTTAATTCCACAAGTTTGAAAAAATTTTTTTAAAAATTCAAGGGAATTCAAAAGAATTTGATAAAATTTAAGAATTTAAGAAGATTTGAATAAACTTCAAGATAAATTAAACAAAAATCAAATTCTGATTTTTTCCGATTGTCTACATTTTTTTTCTACTATTTTTCTTCGAATAGTTAAATTATAACTGAGGCTTTGGAGACATTTTTTCCCTATTTTGTATTGTTTCTACATGTGACCGATAAGGATTCAACCCTCATAGGTACTGTAAAATCGTTCTATATCTTCAGAAATTTTTTACAACCACAAGAAACTTTTTTTAAATCTCTTAAAATCTCTAAGATCCTTTGGAATATCTTAAAATTTTTTAATTTATTACAAATTGATTGAAATATTTTAAAATACCTTCAAATATTTCAAATCCTTCGAAATCTTTTGACACTTTTGTAAGCTTTCTTGATAATTCATTGTTATTTTCAAAAATACCCTAAAGCATTTCAAATCCTATCAAATTCTTTAAAATTATTGAAATCTGATGAAAGTCCCTTGGAATATTAAAAAATCTTTAAAATCCTACGTAGTCCCCTATTGGAATTATAGAAAATTCTTTGAAAACCAATGACCTTTTTTCTTAAATCACTTAAAATAACGAAAAAAGTAACTAGTTATCGTTATGGTTACCGGTTCACAGTGTAACTTTTTCTTACTTGCATTTCCCCAAAAAAGTAACTGTTGTTACTTTTTTAGTTCCTTTTGTATATGAGAAATATATATCCAAATTTAATTTTTACAAAACTTTATTCATAACTTTTCAGTGATATTTGTTATACTTTTCAATAAAAGTCATAGGCTAGACATGACCCACATAATATTTTTAAAACAAGGAATATTTTAGAAAATTTTGAATTTTAATGTGGAAGAAAAATATCAGCTTTCCTATTTTGGGCTCTTTGGCGCTGAAAATGATTTCTTTCTAATGTTTCTTTAGATTTGTCTAGTTACGACTTCCACTTCTAGATGATTTACAAAATTCCTAAGACAGACAGAAAATTTTTTACTAGACGTAGAATTTTCAACAAAATACATGGATTTTCAACTAAAAAGGATAAATTTTCAACCAAAACAGACATATTTTCAACAAAATACATGAATTTTAAAATAAAAAAAAGAAATATCAAACCAAATAGTTGAATCTTCAACTAAACAATATAAATTTCAAACAAAAAATGAAATGGTTAAATCTTCATTTAAAAAAAGGTATGCATTTTTAACAAATACGTTCAACTTTCAACCAAGAATGATGAATTCTGAATGAAAAAGGTAATAGTTGAGATGTCAACCAAAAAAGATTTTCATTTTGGATCAGGTATAGTTAAACTCAACCGAAAAATATGAATTAGCAACAAAATAGGTACATTTGAAACCAAAGGGATGAACTTTCAACCGAGAAGATAATTTTTCACCAAAAAAAGACGACCTTTTAACAAAATAGATCAATTTTTTCTCAACTGAAAAAATAATTTCGAACGAAAAAATATGACTTCTTGACGAAAAATGCAATAGTTGATATTTCAAGCAAAAAATAGCTGAATTTGCACTCAATACAGAACAAAAATCAACCAGATTGTTGAAGTCTCAAGCTAAAAAGGCGAATTTTTAAGAAAAAAGTTGCGATTTAACCAAATAATGAAATTTTTATCCAAAAAGATGAATTCTCAATGAAAAATGTAATAGACGAAATTTCAACCAAAAAAGACGAATTTTCAACAAGATTGCTTAATTTGAATCCAAAGAGATGAACTCATAACAAAATACAGGAATTTTTAGCTACAAAAGATCAATTTTCAACCAAAAATGTCATAGGTAAATTTTCAATAGGAAAAGTTAATTTTTAACGCAAAGGATGAGTCCTCAACTGAAAGTGTAATAGTTCGCATATCACAACCAAGAAAAATTTAATTTCAAATAAAGAACAGTTCAATTCAACGAGAAAAACTAATTTCAAACAAAACGGTTGAATTTTGAACTGAATGAAATGGAATGATTTTCTAAGTGTCTTTATAGATTTAAAAAAAGTTTGAATCCCAGGGTGGGAAAAGAATTTCAATTTTCCTATATTTGGCTATAAATTTCTATGGCTATCTGCCACCACAATTTGAATAGTGAAGATGAAAAAATAGTTGTAGTAAAAAAGACTTGTAAACTACATGTCGAAAGTAACTAAAAAAATAATGGTTCGTAACGAAAGTTACGTCGTTTCCACTATCGCAACCAAAAAAGTAACTAGTTACAGTAACTTGTTAAAGTGAACTGGTTACTACATATCCCTCTTTTTTTTCTGACTGAGGGGCCAGAAAACGTGAAGATTTGATGAAAACCAACGAAGACACAGTTTATATAAAACTGATACGTTCTATTTAGGATGAAAACGTCAGAATGTTATGTTTTGTATTTTATTCCTTATTGAGTAAGAGACCAGCGCTGATAAGAATCTGCAGCAACAGCATGATGGTCCCTCAGCTGCGTGAGGGGGCGCTGGATAGTGGGGTTAGACCAAGCAGATAGACGGCTATCAAATGGGCACTGCCTGTTGAGTTCCATTTCGGAAAGTACGACACTACGAGAGCAGCAACCACAAAAGCTGTAGAACAGACACTTTTCGTCGAAGTACAGTAGAATTCCGATGAGTTTCTCATTTCGGGGCTGTAGGAGCGGAACATTTTAGGAATTGCGGACTTATCGGATGCCCCCTCTAGTAGCACGATTTTAGGTGTGCGCATGCGTAAGAATGATGCGCAGATCATAAGCAAAATAGTACACGTAGTGGAAGAACCCCAATTAGTGTGCGTGCCGTGCGTGTGATGACGTTTTAAGGGGAGTGTACACTTAACGGACGGCAACTTATCGGACTTGTACTGTATTTTAAAATTTTCCCTACCTATATTATTTAATCAAAATAATATTCACACTTTTATGTCACTTCACTCCATGGCATTATGAAAACCCCTGCTTATTAAACTTGCTATGTTGAATTCATTTTTATAATATTGAAACATACAAATCTAAAGCGAATTTCATGTTTAATTCAGAACAACATTTGTAAAAATTATTATACAGCTACTTATATTTGCTTGAATTTCGAGGTTTAATTCCATTCGCAATTAAAAGCGTGGTAAGAGACAATTATTATTATTATTATTATTATACCATTAAGCCATTTCCCTTTTGGGGTAGGCGTGACTTGCTCGGTTGGAGAATAGTAGTGTGCATATGG
>CAKNYM010041075.1:0-13752 GCA_932195095.1 Andricus curvator
TTTTGGTTACAAATTTAAGTAGTTCGTTGAAAATTAGTCTTTTTGGATAGAAAATTCGTCCGTTTAGTATGAAAATTTATCTTTTCTTGTTAAAAGTTGATTTTTTTTTTAATTAAAAAAATACTATCATATTTTTAATCCAGGATTCATCTCTTTTGATTAAAAATTGTACTAATTGGTTGAAAAGTTAATTATATTTTTGAAATTTCAGACATTTGGTTAGAAAATCATCTTTTTTGGTTGCACATTCATCTTTTCTTGTTGAAAGTTGATTTTTTAAATTTGAAAGTCTACTATTATATTTTCGATCCAGAATTCATCTCTTTTAATTGAAACTTCTACTATTTGGAAAATATAATTATATTGTTGAAATTTCAAACAATTTGTTAGAACGTCATCTCTTTTATGGTCAACAATTTAACTGATTTATGGAACCTGAGTCTTTTTGGACAGGAAATGTGTCCATTTAGTTTGAAAAAGTATCTTTTCTTGTTAAAAGTTTTTTTTTAACTAAAAAGACTGCCATCACATTTTTAGTCCAGAATTCATCTATTTTGATTGAAAATTGTACTACTTGGTTAAAAAGTTTATCATATTGTTAAAATTTCACACATTTTTTTAGAAAGTCATTTTTTTGGTTAAAATTGAACTGATTTGTTGAACCTAAGTCTTTTTGGACAGAAAATTCGTCCATTTAGTTTAAAAGATTATCTTTTCATTTTCGATTTTTTTTGAATAAGAAAGTCTACTATGAAAATTCTACTATTCGGTTAAAAAGTTAATTATATTGTTGAAATTCCAAACATTTTGTTAGAAAGTCATCTCTTTTGGTTGAAAATTTAACTGATTTGTTGAACGTAAGTCTTTTTGGATAGAAAATTCATCCATTTGGTTTGAAAACTCATCTTTTCTTGTCAAAAGTTATTTGTTTTACAAACTAAAAAGACTACTATAATATTTTTAGTCCAGAATGTATCTTTTTTGTTTAAAAATTGTACTGTTTGCTTAAAAATTCAATGATATTGTCGAAATTTCAAACACTTCATTACAAAGTCATCTCTTTCGGTTGCAAATTTAACTGTTTTGTTGAAAATTAGTCTTTTTGGATAGAAAGTTCGTCAGTTTAGTTTGAAAATTTATCGTTACTTGTTAAAAGTTGATTTTTTGAAATTAAAAAGTCTGCTATTATATTGTTGATCTAGAATTTATCTCTTTTGATTAAAAATTTAATTATGGTGTTGAAATTGCAAAGATTTTGTTAGAAAGTCATCTCTTGTGGTTATCAATTCAACTGTTTTCTTAAACATTAGTCTTTTTGGAAAGAAATTCGAACTTTCAGATTGAGAATTCTTTTTTTTTTGCAGAAAAGTCGTCTTTTCTGGATGCAAATTCATCTGGTTGAAAATTGTTTTTTTTTTTTTTTTTAATTAAAAATTCTGCTATTATTATTATGGTTCAGAATTCGTCTCGCTTGGTTAAAATTCTACTATTTCGTTAAAAGTCTAATTATATTGTTGAAATTTCAACTATTTTGTGAAAAAGTAAGTCTACTATTATATTTTTAGTCCATAATTTATCTTTTGCTAAATATTAACTTTTTGGATAGCAAAATTCGACCTGTTAGATTGAAAATTCTTCTTTTCGTAGAAAATTCCTCCGTTTAGCTTGAAAAATTATCTTTTCTTGTTAAAAGTTGATTTTTAAAAATTAACAAGTCTACTATTATATTTTTGGTTCGGAATTCGTCTCGCTTGTTTAAAAAGTCTACTATTTGGGTAAACATTTAATTATTGTGTTGATATTTCATCATTTCGTAAAAAGTCATCTTTTTGGTCGAAAATTTTATTATTTGGTGGAAATTTGTATTATTTTCTTAAAAAGTCACTTTTTTTTGGTCGAAAATTCTATTCTCGAGTTAAAGGCTAGTCTTCATAGTTTAAAAATGCAACTATTTGGATACAAATTCAACTTTTTCCTGAAAATTCAACCGACTTCAAAATTATTAATATTTCTGACTTGAAAATTCAACTTTTAATGAAAAATGCAAATGGTTTTGGGTGAATTTTTATCTTTTCTTTTTTTTAAATTCGATCACTGGGCTGAACATTAGTATTCGTAGTTTGAAAATACAATTATTTGGACGAAAGTTAAACTTCTTTGTTGAAAATTCATATTGTGCTTGAAAGTTCAACTGTTTAGTTGTTGTAACGGAAAAGATGTAACTTTTTACTGGGGAAACCGGAAAATAGGCTAGAATGTTTTTTTGCAATTTGAATGGCCATCCTGCAAAAGTTTTTTCACAGCACGTCTGCGGAAAGTTCGATTTTCCGTGCCTCCATAGACTCTGGAAAGTTGCCGATTTCTGAGCTTCTCACTTTACACCTCTAGAGTTTGTAAAGTATGCTACTTTACACCTCTCGAGGTTGTAAAGTAGCCAAAGGAACAACGTAATGATCGATCGTCTCGAGGCGTATAGAAAATATGACTTACATTCATCGTCGTTTTCTAACCTAACTCTGTTACACGAAGTAAAGCACAATGAAAACTAAAACCTAAAGACTCTAAATGCGATTGGAGACTACATTATAACATGATCCAATTCACACTAGGTCTAGCCACGCGCAAGTAAATAAGCAAATTCACTTATTTATTGAGAATCTCCCTCCGAAAATCGAACTTTTTCCTTAGACTCGCTGTGAAAAGTATTGTACTTGACAAGTGTGAGAAGCAGGCAATATCCCATTCGTGTGATGCCATCACTCGCCTTCGGCTCGTGACGCCAACTTCACACTCATCGAGAATTGCCTACTTTCCACACTTGTCAAGTAAATAGCTATTATACTTCTTGACTTTTCGACAAGCTTGACTCTTGAACTTATATCAAAACTGACTTACTTGCAGTCACAAAAAGAAACGATTGGCGCTGAAGATTCGAGTGCATATAATAATTGTGACACGGACACCGAAGTGGAGAAGGCATTCGACGAACATCCAGCATTTTTGCAAACGGTTTCTCCATTGGAGAAACAAATGCACACATCTCTTGAATTAGTAAGTATCATATGTTTGCATTATTATTTTTATCCCGTAAAAGTATAGTCACGTTTCGACACGCACGCCTTTTTGCTGCTTCTCATTTATTAGGTATCACTATAAAAAAATGTTTTAAACATTGGATCATTGTTGCTTGTAGGATGATAACGCAAATGACGGACGCCATTCAACAAATGAGAATAGTCCGCACGAACTGTACATATCTCCAGGATTGGTAAGTATCGTGTCTTTACTGTTTAAATTTGAATCAGTAAGAAATGGGTCATTGAATCGATTCAGTAAGAAGTTTCACTGATTCACGACACAATCTTACTGATACAAGTAGCTAGAAATGGGTCACTGTTTGAAGTCAGTAAGAATTTTTACTTAAAATCAATGACGTTTCACTGATTCAAATTTAGAGAGTAAATTAATCCTTTTATCGTGTAAGTTTGTAGTTACGTCTCGAAATGTACGTTTTTTGCTGCTTCTCATTTAGTAGGTATCTTAACATTAAAATTTTGCTCAAATCAGATACTTATTCCTTGTAGGACAATAACGGCAATGTAGGAGAAAATTCTTCGCAAAGTTCTGTAAGTTACTACTTTCCAGATGCTGTGTTAGTTCGCTTAATAAGTAAATATTTCTGAAATTGAATGTTTCTTGTTCATAGGATCGTAGGACCAATGTTCGGCGCTCGTCGGCTGAAGAGGATTTGCGAATTCCCGTAAGTTTTTGAGTCTATCACCTTTTAATTGATCGCTGTAGTATAAGATGTTTCATAACATTAGATATTCATGATTTACAGGACGAGAACACCTTTGATCCTCTAAATTCCAAGAAAGGCAGTAAGAATGAGTTCATTCGATTTGGACAAAAATTGTGCAGCCGCGTAGCAGTGGATCAATGCAATAGATCTTGCATGGCTAGGTATGTGGGAGAATTGGCTTCCATTGTTTTTACAAAGGCAGAGCTTGCCACTTCATCTTTAACAGGGGCGCAGTCCAACGCAAACAAGGACAAAAATGTACCTCCCCCAAAGAAACTGGACCCCCATCGAGTGACTGCAATGAAGCGTAAGTTCTATAAATTATAAACTATCTTCTCTAGAAGAAAGTAATTAGGAGAAACCAACTTACAGTAAATAGGTGAAAATTGACAGTGTTTAACTGCATCAGTTTTCGAAAACACAGAAAGATTCTCGAATTTGAATGGAACTTGTGGGATTTTTAATAACTCCCAATTACACTATTTTTTGGGTTTATACATACGAAAATTCACGAATCAAAGTAGAAAGTCTTCAAAACTTTATCAATAATAAAGAAAGCACGATTTTTGTGTCTAAAATAAATATATAAAATTCATTAAACTTTAAACCTTAATGTTACACACTATACGAAGATTTTTGTTTTTTGATCCATGAAGTAACTTTACGAAAAAATGCGTAGTAGACAATTTAAGCATTTTGTTCTAAAAAATTTAGAGATTTTAAAATTTTTTCAAAATTAAAACTGTTTTAAATATAGGTATTCTAAAGTGCACAATTTCAAACTCGAAAATTATATAAATTAAACATTTCAAACTCAAAATTTAAACAATAAAAATTAAACTAAAAAATTCTCCTGTTTCATTCTAATTTAAATATAAAAAATATAACATTTTACCCCATTTAAGCCACTAACGTCCTTGGGACGTTCCTAGGACGTCCAATGTCAGCCCAAACAACGTCTCTAAGACGTCTAATGTCCTAAAGATGTCCTAAAGGCGTCTTAAATACGTATGACATTCTCGGGACATCTTTCATACTGACATTAGACGTCTTAACAGCGTCCCTAGGATGTCAAAAAGACATGTTCCAAAAGACGTCTTAGGGATGTCCCGAAGACGTCTCTAGGACATCCTTAATTTCCTTACCCACTGGGCAGTGGCACATTCTGAGGATGTCTTTAGGATGTCCCACTGGACCTCTTCCAATTCACAGAAAACTTGAAAATAAAAATTCTCTTTTCCAATACAGAAATAAAACTCCAATTGGATAAAAATATTGATCAAAATGTTTAAAATAAAAAAACTCCTTTCTCCAATTTAGAAAAAAGAAATAAAAACCATAATTTTCTCCCTTTGAACTCAATATAAGTGTTAAAAGGAAAGAAATTGCCTCTTTTAATGCAGGAAAAACATTAAAAAGAAGAAATGAACTGATAAAACTCGAAAGCAGAGGCATAAACACCAAAACAGATGGTAGTTTGAGAAATAATTTCCCATAAATTGAAGGGCTCCTAATTTTTGATTTTATGTTATATAAAGTTTGATAAATTTATAAAGGCAAAATGTTTTCATTTTAGATACTTCAAATTCAGAAGAGTTCTGATATTTTGATATTGTAATTAAGTATTTAATAATTAAATTGGAAAATTGCAGAGTTTCAAAAGTTTCAATTTTCTTAATTTAAATGATCTGTAAAAATGTTTGTCGAATGGGAAAGGGTGATAAATTGGTGTTGTTTTAAGAGGCCATGGTAAAATATTGATATTGAGAATCTCACTGCTGATAAGAAATTTCTCGCGTGCGTAGCGCGCGAATTTATAGTTCCTGTTATTTGAAATAATTTTTAAATCATAAAACGGCCATATACTATCTTTATTCACATTTCTGACTTTTTGAAGGTTTTGAAGTTTTAAAAAACCTCTGCCTATTCTATCCTATTATTAAAAATCAGTTTAAATTGTTTCAAAAATTTTTTAAACACCTGATATTTGAAAATTTGTTATTTTGGATTTTTACAGTGTTTGTGTTTTTAATATTAGGAAAAATATAAAATACAAATAAGGAGAAGGAAATTTTGTTCAGGTTAAAAATTAATTTCTTTGTCTGACGCGAAATTTTATACTACATAAAATAATGAACATTCTTTTCCAGTTCTACAGTCAATTCAGATTTTTCACCACATTCACCATTATTCAGTTTAATTAACGTGTACTTTTATCCTATTTTCAGAGCTCACCATGAAAATTTTTGGCGATACCACTGATAATAAAAAGGCTTTCAATATCGCGATTCGAACAAAATGCAGCAACGCAAGCGGTCGAGCGAGAAAACCTTTGGATTCGATCAGTCAGTAACTAATGATTAAGTGGTACAATGTAACAATTAAAAATAAATTGACGTTCATGAATGATTTCACTTTATTATCATTGCTGTCAATACCTATATAATTACTATAAATGCCTTATATCAGAAGGTCGGTAATTGCCATAACAGTCTCTAACGCTGTCATTTTATGCGTGTCATTTTTTTTCTGTCGTATTTTTTCTGTCATCATTTTCCTGTCATTTTTCCTGTCGTCGCGAAAAAATGACACAATAAAAATGACAGACCTGTCATTTTTTTCGTGTCATACCTTTTCGTAAGGGAGTACATTTCTTTGTATTAATATCAAGAGAATTATTACTGCACCAATCTACAAAGTTATTTACATTGTTTTGTAACTCAGCACAATCTTTAATGCTATTAATCGATTGCAATATTTTTGCATCATCTGCGTATAACAAAATAGTATTTAATACAACACTATCAACGTCGTTCATATTTATAACGAAAAGCAGGGGACCTAGATTAGATCCTTGTGGAACACCAGACGAGGGTGAGAATGAGTGGGACGAGTATCCATTGTACTGAACGTTCATATGACGATTATTTAAATACGAATAAATGAGACTAAGTATCTTATTAGGAACGCCTAAACTTTGAAGCTTATTTATAATAATGCAGTGATCAATACAGTCGAAAGCTTTTGAGATATCAGTATATATAACATCAACTTGTCTATGTTTCAATAAATAAGTTTCAACTTGTTGGACGAATGTTGTCAAATTAGATATAGTTGATCGGTTTGGAACAAAGCCATGCTGAGCAGGCGAGAGGACAGGCGCCAAATGAGTCCACAAAAATTCAGTCAAAATCTTTTCAAAAACTTTAGAGAAATTACTAACGAGTGCGATTGGGCGGTAGTTTGCGATATTTGATTTATCCCCTTTTTTGAATACTGGGCAAATTCTAGAGAACTTCCAAATATCAGGGAATACCCCATTGAAAAGAGATAAATTAAAGATAAAACAAAGTGGTTCCGCTAACTCATCAGCACATTCTTTGAGCATACAACTGGGTATTCTATCAGGTCCAGAAGTAAATTTATTATTTATCAACTTTCACTTTTTTACTACTTGATCTTCTGAGATCCTGAATACATCACCTAATAAATTCTGAGAATTTCCAGAGATTCCTTCTGGATAACCCAAACTAGGTTTATAAACCTTAACAAAGAAGTTAGCAAATGAGTCAACTATTTCCTGGGGTTTGTTGATCTCTGTTGTTTCTCAAAACATTATACCAGGTATTCTAGAGACTTTTTTAAGATTATTCATATGAGACCAAATATTTGACGAAGAATTATTTATATCACTTTCAACACTATCTAGATAATTAGCATAGGCTCTTCCAGAGTCTTTTTTTACTTCTTTCCTTAATAGTACGAAATTTTCTAAGTAAAACAGACTGCCTGTTCTCTTGTGCTCAGCTCTAGCTTTTTCCTTACAATTTATTTTACATATGATTTCTTTAGTATACCAGTGAGGATATTTAGATTTAGTTAAATTGATTGAAGTCATGCCTACTAACTCATCAAGTAAATTATATATTATTCTATAAAATTGTTCAACAGCTTCATTACAATTATCATGCCAATATAATAATGACCAATCTGCAGCTCTTAAGTGAATTCTAAGGTTCTGATAATTACAATTTTTAAATTTAAATCTTTTTGAAATCGGATTAATATTGTTCATCGAGAGGCAGAATTGGGAGCACATCCGTCAGTACTTCACATGGGAATGACGAAATAACTAGGTTTAGATAACGCTCATTAAAGTTATTTATATTATTATATTGTTTTAACTAGTGGAATAGGGTCATCCACAAAAATTTTGTTTGCCTTATAGTTGAGTTTTTTATAAACTTTGACTCTCAAAGAATTAAAATGTGAAATTAAAACTTAATTTAGTTTATTTAATAATTTATAATAATTTATTAAAAAGTGATAAAACGCCCTCACGGCTCGAAACACATGGTGTGACGTCACGCTCCGTCAAAACCGAAGAAAATACATGGTCAGATTGATAAAAACAAACGAAATAATTAATAATCAACGTTTTTTGGAAAAAGGGTTTATTTTTATGAAGTATCAATATAATATAATAAGTGATTATAATAAGTGATTTCTGTGCGAAGTGCTCCAGTTTCAATGTTGCTGAAACTCGAGGAGTGAAAGCGAAAAAGTATTCAAACCGTTTTGAATATTCAAACCGGTGTATTGTATTGAATTTAAAGTTATTTATTTGATCAAGATTATATAATATCTTATTTATTTTAGTTTAAATAAAAGAAATAGAAAGGAAACGAAATAATCGACTATAGATGTTGACGATGTTGACATAAAGCGAGCTTTAACCTCAACATTCAATACTTTGATTTTGCACTTGATAAAATATAAGAATTAAATATATATTCGCTCTTTAGCGGAAACTCTTTTTAAAAAATAGCAGCATGATTCCAGAGTTAAAAAATATATAATTTTATAATACTTGTTGCGCAAATAAACAGTTTGATTTTAAGGTTAAAGTGTACATACGTCCCGGCATCCCATATATATATATATATATATATATATAACACTGTTGAATATCAGTAAAGTACGGGTTTCATGTTATCAAAAAAGCATATTTGATAGTTTTCTATTTTAAATAAAAATATTTTCTTACGTTGAAATGATCTTCGCAACAATATACTGTTGACGTTAAAGATGTGGTTATTAGGGCACATGTTACGACGAACAATTTTGTACCATTTATTTCGTTCCTCACCTTTGGGTATGGATATGAATAATTTTCCTGAATTTTTGACAAACGTGTTCTTGCATGGAGGTACAAAACACCAATGGTAGTGCTGATTTTTTTGCATTTTTATGAAAAAAGCGTGAATCGCCCGGCTTATTTACAAGCGTTTGGCGGCTAGCTACGTCACATCAAGATGGCGGAATGGGCCCGACAGAAATAGGAATTTTAAATGTGTACAAATTTTTCTTTTTCAAATGTAAATTCGAAAAAAAGTTTTTGTTACACTATGCTAGTATTATTAGTGATTTTAGAGCATATACTTCAATATGCAAAAATAAAAAAAAATTAGTGGATGACCCTATTCAAGGAAATTGTGCAGAATAAACGACTTAGTATCAGTCATACCGTCACTGATGAAGTTAATTAACTTGGGTATATTAAAGTCACCTATAATCAAAATTTTATTTGCCCAGATAGCAGAGAAAGACGAAAGGGCGTCAAAGAAATGTTCAAGTTCGTTAGCAGATATGTTAGGTGGAATATAAGTGGCAATCAAAATTAACGTTGAGTTATCATAATTTATTTTAACCGCAACAGCATTAACTTTAGGTGAAGCATTAATAATTGAAGTAGTGTTTAGACTGCCAGAGGTGAAAACAGATTTAATTGCCACTAAAACACCACCACCCCTTGTGTCAACTCTGTCATCTAGATAAACATTGAACACATCCATGTCGAAGAGTTCTGAATTATTAACATTTCCTTTCAGCCAGGTTTCAGTAAAAACAATGAAGTCAAACCAGTCAGTTCAGGATTCGAAGTTAAGAAATGGATTTTAGTATTAAGGCCTCTGCTATTTTGGTAGTAAATAATGATCTCATTTAATAAATCGAGATTGGTACTATGCGAACAATTGAAAGTCTTATCACTCTTACCAGAAATTTTAGTTGAGTTGTTGAAAGGGTGGAGGTTGTTATTTATAATGGTATCTTCTTCATACTCAAAATCTTGAGTTCCCCACGTACCTCCCTGATCATAATATCTACTTCTCCTCTGTCTCGGCGTTCCTTCAAGATCCCGCGAAGCTTTTTGTAGCGAGTTCTCTGAAGCAGAGTGCGGTCCTGAGAAAGAGACATCACTGTTGCTGTGTCTTGCACTGGAGAATTCAAATGTGGTTGCAAAAGAGGTAGCGTAGACTGAAGAGAACGTACTTTCATTCCGTGAGATCGTAGAATCTCCGATGGCCGTAATTCGTTGGTGAAACGGATTCGGATTGGGCGAGGAGGTCCAGAGCTCTGTACATTCATACCAATTCTATTTATCTTAATGTCATTTGGATCATGTATACTTAAAATAGAATTCAGATAATTATTAACTTTATCCAAATCTAATTTCAGAGCTTCCGGATTCTTTATCTTACCATTATGTACTGACTCCGGACAACCAAAAAGAATGAGGCTGGATTTGCGTAATATCCTATCCGAGATTTCATCTGTACATTGGGAAGAGATCAAGCTTTCCATTGCGACTTTGTCAATATCAAGTCTAGATGTCTCACATTGTTGAATCTCGTGCATTTGTATTTCTAAAGAATCGATTCTTTCTAAGGCATCATTTAATTTGCCAGAAAAGCTGTCCAATTTAGACGATACCTGGCTAATCTCAGATTGAACTAATTCAAGTTTAGAGGAGATGAAACCTTCAGATTCTTTTTTTGAGTTTGTGTAATGCTCCTGCATAATCTTGTTGACATCTTCAATAGTAATTCCCAGAGGTGGGTTGAGAGACGCAGATCTTTTAGGGGGTTTGAATCCACAACACTTTCTTTTACCAGTAGTTGAACTAATTGCAAGTTTAAGACATCTAGGTTGATAAAAATTTCCACACTGACAGGAGGAAGCATCTTCAATTATTTTTGAATTGCACTGGCTACAAGTCCTGTCCGACATGATATCAGTCTAGTCAGATATTGTATAATGTCAATTTAAGTATCCATAGTATATGACAACAATGCAAGCTCAGAGCATGTGATAACACGGATAGCTCGCATCAACAGCACACACGCACGACCAGAAACATAGAGAGATCAGGTGCCAATGAATACGTCACTCACATAATATACCAAGCGTAAATTACGCTACAATTTGAACGAAAATATAAAACATATTCACTTGGAAAAATATTCAATAAATCATTGGTCACGAATAAAGCAGTAAACTTCAGAGACACTAGATCGATGAAAGTTTCGCCATATTCCCGTACCGATGCTTAGGCCAGTAAAGAAAATCACCACTCATGCACAAACCACACCAATGACCAAAAAATTTTCTTCAAATCCAGGATCAACTGCATAAGCACTAGTGAACTCGCACACTCCAAATCATGAAACAATTCAGGACTGGTCAAGTTAAGGAGAACCAAGTAGCGATACAAAAATCACATGTTGACGCCATAACGCCATTTTGTTATTCCTCTTGAGAAATATTACTGTTTGTACATTTATGACTTTTACGTTTAGAATACTTTCTTGAAAATGTCTGCATTCCCATCACGTCATCCTAAAATACTCAATTTAAAACCAACGAGGGCGCTGTTCGGACCTCTTCTTTTTCATTGGTCAGCCACTGACGCGGAGGAGAGTGTACAGGGACCGTGGTGGGGGTTGACGAAACTGCGCAATTTGAAATAGCCGCATACAGGGGGCTTGAAATAAGGGGGTCTTGAAATAAGGGGGACTTGAAATAAGTGAGACTTTACTCTATATGCAATCTATAAGTTAAGATATTTGATATATTATGAAAAAGTTCAAGAGTTATAAAGTTTTTTGTAAATGTTCTGTAAAAATCCACTTATGTTAAAAGAAAAAATATTTTCCGAGATATTTTCACCAATTATCGCTGCATTTCATGTTAGAAGCACCACAAGAAAGTTTCATCCCTCTAAATGATGTGGAACCCACCCAAAATGGAAAAATCGTTCATGTTTTTTTTCTGACACTTTTGTATGCACTACAAGTGCGACGCAGTAACTTTGGCTTGAGAAATCCGCAAAAGTCCCCTGATTATGAATATCAAGGTTACTTTTTCGAAATCTGGTGCGACAATTTCTTAAAATTTTTTTCAAAACAATTACATTATTCTTTTAAGATAAAAATGTAGTAAAATTATTTTCGGAAAGTTCATGGAAAAAAACTCGTATGCCATAACAAATTCTTCATGCAACGACCCGTCTTCAAGTAAGAGCGTTACAAACAATTGTTTTTGCACTCAAATTGACATATTTGCGGCTGCATATCTGGACAACTATTGGACCGAAAACTTTCCAAAAAAATGTCAATCATTTTGCAGGACACATGCTCCACGAGAAAAAAGAATATTTTCCGACGGAGCAAAAACTTGTGTTAATATATAAGTGTAAAAAATTGTCCTTTTTTAACAACTACGTGTACAATTTTTTGAACTTCCTAATAAAAAACTATGTGTACATTTTACAAGGTCGATGCTATAACTTTTGTAAAAAATCTTGGGGAAATTACCTTGATTACAAATACTTTTGTTTTTCTGCAAAAATCTTAATCTTTTTTTGTTAATGACAAATTGTATAAACAAATGCAGCTATTTGATTATAGCTTTTGTTTTTAACGTGTTTTTAAAATGAGATATAAAACAAAACCTTTGTCTTTTCTAGATCTTCTTTTAATTAAAATCATTTGTTAATTATGGCCTTATAAACAATTAATTGCAACATAATCTTTGGTCTGTCTCAGCTTCGATTTTACAGCTAAGATTTTCGAGTTTATTTAAAATTATTTATCTGGTAGCTTCCTCATAATCTTTCTTCCTATTACCACTGTGAAATCATGGTTCTTTTTTTAATAACAATTTTTATCAACAAAATCGTAGATTTCCCGAATCTGATGTTATTATTCGCGTTGCTGGAATCAGGCACAAAGAAAAACTTTTATCTCTTTTAAATTTGCTCTTAATTGAAACAATTTGTTGATTACAGCCTTATAAACAATGAACTGCAAAATAATGTTTGGTCTGTCCCAGCTGCAATTTTACAATTGGGATTTTCGATTTTTTTCACTTACTTTTTTTGGTAACATCCTGACAATCTTTCTTTCTGTGAGGTTACAACAAAAGATTCTTCTTTTGCATGAAATGTGATATTATGCAACGTTTCGAAGCGATATGTGGCATGTCGAAGAAGTGATATCTGGGCGGGAAAAAAGTAAATAAAGGAATCGATTACAAGTACATGTCATGTGTGTACGAAGGTTGAAAATTTTATTTGTGACGAAATTAAAAATAAAAATCATGTTTAAACTGATTGATGAATTAAATCCTTCAATTTCTCAACTTTTACGGGCAAGTAATGTGTCCTTGGAATCGCAAAAATCCATGGATACTAATAATACTATTTTTAAATTCCTATTTTAGAGACTATGCTTATAGACAAACAGAAAAGTAATAGGAAAAAGAGAAGCGGAGGGGCCCTGATCGTACCAGGGACCCTAGGAATCCAGCCCTCCCCCCTTCTGTACACCGGATGCGATCAAGGGGGTGGGTTTGCGTTGCGAAAGAGCATGAGGGGCGAGGGGAGACGATGCGATGTGGCGCGCGCACGACGCGGCACGGCGTGAAACGATGGTGGTGGGAGATGCGAGATCGCGGACTCGAGTGCGATCGGGTGCTTTCGCGTAATCTCGGGTTTTGGGGGTCGGGGTGAAGGGAGACGATGCGATGAACTCGAAGACATTCGGGTGCCTTCGTGTCGAGTATATTATATATATATATATATATATATATATATATATATATATATA
>CAKNYM010041075.1:13852-25397 GCA_932195095.1 Andricus curvator
CTATATTATTAAAACCGAAGAGTTTCCTATTACATTGTGTGAACGGGAAAAAACTTAAGTACGACCAAGTGTTACAAGACATGATATTACAGGGAACGAATTAATTTGTAGGCCTAATATATTAATGGCAAGTGAAAAGAAAATGTTGAAATTCTTGTTAGTAATTTATTTGCCATATTTCTATTTCTTTCGTCTTCAGTTCCTCACTCCTGACGATGAACATTAAGCTGAAATATTGCTTGGTTGAAAATTGAATAAGTCTGTTGAAAATTTCTCTTTTTGGCTTAAGAATAAACCTGTCTTAGTTGAAAATTCATCTGTTTGGTTGGAAACGCGTTTTTAAAAATTGGAAAACAATTATTTTAACTGATTATATAACTATTTTAGTTGTACATTCATCGTAACTGTAGTTGGAAATGCATCTGTTTGCTTGAAAGTTTCATTGTTTTGTTGAAAATTGTGGTTTCGTAATTGAAAATTGAAGTACGTAGTTAAAAATTCTTTTTTTGAGATAATGGTTCATCTTTTTGGTTGAAAATGAAACTAATTTGTTCAAAAGTCGTTTCTTCTTTTATTGAAAATTAATTCTTCACAACTGAACGTTTAATTTTTCCAATTCGTCTTTTTTCGTAGAAAGTTAATATTCGTTTTTTCCAATTACCAGCAAAAATTCTTATTTGGTGGAAAGTGCATATTTTGGGGTTAAAAATTCAACTGTTTTACAGACAAATTCTTTTTTCAGCTTTAAAGTTTTTTTAAAAATTGAAAATCAATTATTTTAACTGATTATGCAACTATTTCAGTCTTATATTCATCGTAACTGTGGTCAAAAATTCATCTGTTTGGTTGAAAGTTTCATTGTTTTGTTGAAAATTGTAGTTTCGTAATTCAAAATTGAAGTACGTACACTGTTATAAAAATCTGTACTAGATTTAGTATACATGTAATGGAAGCAAGAATGCACAACTTGAAATTAAATTTAGTATACCAGCGTACAGTAAATTTAGTATATGTATATACTGAATTTAGTATGCACGTACATAAAATTTAGTATACGCATATACTAAATTCAGTATACGCATTCCGGTTCGCGTGGGTTCCGTCTTCAACATCCCAGATAACAATATGCGCACACGGTGCCACGCACGGTGCAGACATGAGTGCGAATAAATCGTCACGCGTGTCACGCAGTTCACCAAACAGATGTGTCCGCATATGCGTGACATATGCGTCGAACGTCGTGCGAGTCGCACGCGTGTCGATGAAGTGCATCCCTTCTACAAAGATGGTTTTTAAACGATCCCAATCGTGTCTATCCTTTCTTTCTACAAGGGCATGCTAAAACTGCAAATTATGTTATGCTTTTTTATGTTTTTTCATATATGCACGTGGAAAAAGTGAGATTTTACTCAACCTAACTTTTAATTTCCTGCCATTTAAACGAAAATATATATTTTTCTTTGCTTACCAGTTTCTTTAACACAATTCGTGGCACGCAAACATTAATTAAGACTCAAATATACGAAGAATAATATCGCAATGATCGAGTTCGTTGAAATTTTATAACAATTAACTACTGGAAAAGCACGAGTGTACACTACAACATAACGCTCACATAACCTCACTGACGGCAACGTCGGCAACGATGATCGGTGAACCGTGAAGTTTGACAACTGCGCATGTACAATACAGGTACAAATATCATTTGAAATAAGATAAATACATAAATCATTTAAAATACGATATTAATTTTATTCAAGTGAACCGAATTTAATGAATAAAAAATATTATTAACATATTGCTTATATTTATTCAGCAAGGACTACGACGAAATATGAGTGATGACTGAATGAGCCTCATTGTGCACGCACGCATGTATCCGTCACTTTATCGCGGAATGTGCTTGCCATTTGCTTGCGATATGGGTCGCATCGTGCGACTCGCACGCGTGCTTGAAGCGTGCGTCGCACGATTGTTATCTGGGATCTGTCAACATGATCAGATGAAAAATGAAATTAAAGAACAAAGTTTTAATTTTCAAATAAACATATCGTTCAGCTACATTTACGTTAATAA
This sequence comes from Andricus curvator, assembly GCA_932195095.1. Taxonomy (NCBI): domain Eukaryota; kingdom Metazoa; phylum Arthropoda; class Insecta; order Hymenoptera; family Cynipidae; genus Andricus; species Andricus curvator. The sequence continues at coordinate 15,929 of CAKNYM010041075.1, forward strand.
ATTGAAGAAACCTTTTAAAGAGAAGACTTCGCAGATCCTCGCTGAAAGGAGCCGAACCTTTTAGCATTGCAAAGGACTCAAACAAATGCAGCGGCGTATGAGCCTGCTACCGGCCACGTTGCCCGACTCGCGTAAATCGAAACGCGCTTGCGCAGCTGAATAAAGTAAACACGTATATGAATTTTAGTATACAGAAACTATGAAATTCATATACGTGAAAGAAACTTACTGTACACTTAATAAATTTAGTATACATATAACTTCAGAAAAGAAATTTATTATACGTAAGTACACTGAAATTACAAAGTGTAATGAATTTAGTAAACATATAGGAAATTTAATATGCCCATGTATACTAAAATTGCAAACATTTCTAACAGTGTAGTTAAAAATTCTTTTTTTGAGATAATGGTTCATCTTTTTAGTTGAAAATCATTATTATATTATATTAAAGTATATTATATTAGAGTAAATTTAATTTACTTAAATAATTTTAATTTATTAAAGTAAATTGAAAGTAATTGAATTAATTATTTAATTGATTCAAATTAATAACAAATGATGTCACCTGATAAAGTCTCCTAATAAATACGGTCTTTTCTGAGTCACTGACAATGGATTTTCTGACAAAGAACAAAACCACAACCAAAATTTTTTTAAATGGAAAATTATCGTTCTTTAATAAAATATGTTAAGGGAAGGATTTCCCTAAGTTCTTTACAGATGTTTTTAGCTTTAAAGTTAAAAAAAATTGAAAATCAATTATTTTAACTGATTATGTATCTATTTCAGTCGTAGATTCATCGTAACTGTAGTTAAAAATTCGTCTGTTTGGTTGAAAGTAAATTTTAATTTATTTATTAAAATTAATAACAAATGATTTTACCTGACAAAGTCTCCTAATAAATAGGGTGTTTTCTGAGTCGCTAGCAATGGATTTTCTGATAAGAAACAAAATCACAACAAAAATGATTTAAAATGGAAAATTATCGTTCTTTAATAAAATAGGTTAAGGGAAGGATTTCGCTAAGTTCTTTACAGATATTTCTGTTGAAAAGAAAAAAAAATCCGCAGTTTGAACGAATTCTGAATTGTGAAAACAATAATATCCGTGTTGAATAATTAACAATGATGCGATACCACTCTGGAAACACCAGTTCTCGTAAGATCACTGAAGTTAAGCATTGTTGGGCGCGGTTAGTACTTGGATGGGTGACCGTTCAGGAAATACTGCGTTGCTGTTGGCCCGTCGTGGGTGTGGTGGGCCCACATTGGTAGTAAATATCCACCTACAAACACTACCCAAATCGGGTAGTGAGGCAATGAACTTTCGAGTTCAAACTGCTAATCAATATTTCAATATATCCTCCCCTCCACCCTAACCTGAATCAACAGTGTGACATGTGAACTTTATGAATTCATGTCTACATGTCTCCTCAAGTTAAAACTGAGCTCCAGCAATCTGTGGCGACCATATTTTCTCCCTAGTAACTTTCACTTCTCTACCCGGAGGTTGGTACTGTTTAGAACGCAAGGCAAACGCACGTGCGGTGCCGCGCCGCGCGGAGCGGAATGGGCTTAGTGTGGAGTCACCATCAACTGTCAGCACGCTACCGTGTTCGTGTGTCTAGTGTGTTTTCCAGTTTCCGGCGTCTTTTTCTCTGCGCCTGCTGTGTTTTTGCATAATTATCGCCTGGTTAATACGTTTTAATTAATTTATAATATTGTTCATCACTTGGTTATATAATGCTTAAGCAAATAATATTTATAATGATATCGTATTGTTATAGCCTGCTCTGCTATTATGGGGACGGCGACTGACACTTGTGGGCGCTAGGGCCGCTAGTGCGCATGGAGAGACACGAGATGACGGTTCCAACGGTGGTAACGTCTGCTATTCGAATTATATCAGTTCTTCCTAACACAGCGTTCAAGTGTTAGCTTAAAGCACTATTTTCGAAATACCAGGTGTGAATGCGACAATGGGGTGCAAAAATAAAGAAGCAAATCGCTTTCCAAATAACAAAAAACTAAGGAAACTGTAGATAATGCCTTGTGCCTGCGTACAAGGTATATCTCCACTCACGGTGCTGCCCTCTAAGCTGAACTTGACAAATCGCCGTCCCCATAGATATCAAATTGTATGAAACACTTGTTATGGAAATAATTTTTTTATTGCAATTATTCCTATTCTCATTCAAAAATAATATTTATCAAAATATATTTTTAAATCCTGCATGAATTTTTAAAATCGCATATCACCGTCATGCGTGCGACCTTCACACGTGCGAGCGATATGCGTCGCAATTGAGGACACATATGTCTGCTCGAGTGATGGCGCAGCGTGCGGGATAATCCGCACGCGTGCGAGTGAATACGCCATCATTGTGCGCACTCATTGTTATCTGTGATTGAATCCGTCGCAGACTGTAACCACCTATCTCATGGTCGTGAGACGTGGTTACACCTGAAATTTTACCGCGATTTCGCTGAGAGCTGGAGCAGTTTTTCAGATTATCACCCGCACCCGGCGAAATCCCGCGGTTGTCCTTATGACAAACTTTTAATTATACATGGGTGACCCATTTTTAACTATAAATCCAAATATCTTTTAAACTACTCCATCTGCATAAAAAACGGTTCATACAAAAGTTGACCAGGACATAGGGGGTCATTTAACTGTACCCATGATTTTGACCTTGAGGTCAATTTTTAATGTCATTTCATTTACTTTGTTCCTCGCCGACAGTTCGGAAGACCAAATATGCCGGATGAGACGTTTGTATCTGCTTCGGAGAGTATCCTTTATAGATCTCACGTCCTGAATGCGGCTCTGTGGCACGCCCAGGTAAGTATAGGTCTCTCCAGCGCTAAGGTGTCGTATAGCGCTTCTGTCGACGAGCTCAGGGTCTTCTGGGATACCATTAAGTTTTCCTTTCTTCAAATTAACCTTGGCGCATTTCTCTAACCCAAACTTCATTCCAACCCTGGCGGACCGAACGAACGGAACGGATACGCTACAGCGTATCCTCACAGTATCCACATCGTATCCTCTCCGTATCATGCAAGAAAAACTCATTAATTTCACGTAGAATCCGAATTTCATTAAGTGAAATATTCATCTTCCTTTTTTAATGAGTTTTTCTTGCATGATACGGAGAGGATACGATGTGGATAATGTGAGGATACGCTGTAGCGTATCCGCTTCGTTCGTTCGGTCCTCCAGGGAATCTCTTGAGTGTACTATTTGACAATGTCTAGAGCTAGATGTAGTTTCTCTTGATTTCTAGCGGAATGGCGAAGTGCGAGAGATAGTGGCAATAACGTGAGGCAAAAGAGGAGAGGGCTCATGGTGTCGCCCTGAAACACCCCTCTCTGAAAGGTGACACTGTTAGTGATCACACGATGTTTTCTGGATGAGATAGTAAATCTGGTTTTCCAAAGCTGCATTAATCTCTTTATGCACCTCACGATGTATGGATGAACTATTAAGCTTTCCAACAGACAGATGATAAGTCTATGGGAAGTTGAATCGAAAGCTTTGCGGTAATCAATCCAGGCCATCGATAGGAATCGCTGATAGAATGCTGCGTCTTTACAAACACATCTATCGATGAGCAGGTTCTCCCGACATCCTGCTACGCCCTTCTTTGAGCCACGTTGTTCATACATCTCTCGCCACACAGGTCCAATAGTCCGAACAATCATATCATTTAGGATAGCTGTGAAGATCTTATACAGTGTGTTCAGACAAGTTATTGGCCAGTAATTCTTAGGGTCAGCTAAGTTGCCCGTCTTTGGCAGGAGCACTGTGCGCTCTCCCACCAACCACTCCGGAATAGGCTCTTCCGACTTTAGATATGAGGTGAAAATTCGGGCCAGATGCTGGTGGGTTGAAGGAAACTTCTTCTACCAGAAGGTCTTGATACCATCTGGACCCGGAGCGGAATAGTTCTTCATGCCTCTCAATACGTTTTTCCCCTCCTCGGTAGTGATAGGTGGGCATTCCTCCTCAGCTGTTATGAGGCCCTTGCACAGCTCCTTAAAGCTATTTATGTTCTCTTATTTTATTTATTTATTTTTATTATTTTCTTTATTATTATTTTATTATTTATTTTATTTATCTTCCACGCACACACACACACACACACACACACACATATATATATATATATATATATATATATTTATGTCGTAGGCATTTAGAGGATTCAGGCATTCAACCGACTGCCTAGGCGTTCAGCCGACTGCCGGCTTTCAGCAGAATTTGGTACAAAAGCTATACCTGGCGTCCAAGTGCCTTGTTTATTCAGGTATTCAGAAGAATACTCAGGTATTCTTCCCCAGGTGCGAAATTCTGTCGGAGGCCAGAGCTTGACCAACGGCCCAAAGTCGGCCCTGCTTTGGTAACCGATCTACAATTATTCTCATACATTCAATTATTCAAATACAATTCTGGCCCAACTTTGGGCCGACCATCGGATGAACTGTGGCAGATTGGTCGGTACGACCGCAAGAATGCGGTTGGTCTGACTCTGGATACAGCAGACGGTTAGCCACAAGTCACCTTGATGCACCCGACGGTAGGTCAAACCTTGGCCCGAGTATGAGCAGACCGTCGGATAAACTCTGGTTCGTTGTTTCGAAATATCCGTGAAAGTACGGTCGGCCCGACTCTGCATAAGAGATGGCCCGACTATCGGCATAACATTGGCTTGTACAAGTCATCATGATGCACCCGACGGTCGGTCTAACCTCGTCCCAAATATGGGCCGGCCGTCGAATATACTAGGGTTCATTATTTCAAAACGACCGATATTTGGGTACGAATAGCTGGATTTTTGTGTGGACATACCCATATTAGTACCGAAATTTCGGTACACGTATAGACACTTCCTTTTTTTTAAGGAAACAAATTCTAAGCTCCATCTTTATGATAAATTGTAAATGATCCGAAAAATTTACATTTGATGTTATTCTCAATCGTTTGAAAATAGTCTGAAACACCTAAAAAGCAAAACGTTACACGCAAGTTCAAAAAAATTTGCTATTAAAAAAATGGTCGCAGTACGCGATAAAATTTTTGAGATCCGTCGATGCAAATTTTAAATGCTCATTAAAAATGACCTTTTATGTCATTATCAAAAGTTGTAAAATGGCCTAAAACGAGAAAAAACAAAATATTACACGAAGAAAAATTAGTCATAGTGAGCGCCAAAAAAAAAATGGTTGAAAAAAATTCGAAAAAAAAGTTTGAAAAAAATGGTTTAAAAAATATTTTGGATAAGAAATTTTTGAAAAAAAATTTTTAGAAAAAAAAAATGGTTCAAAGAAAAATTTTTCAAGAAAATTTTGTTGAAAAAAAATTGAAACAAAAATGTTGAAAAAAATTTAAGGGTTTCAGCCAGGGGCTACGAAACCCTAAAAATTGTAATCGGTTTAAATTATTTATTTAAAAATTATTTCATTTATATTCCCGTTAACAGTTAATTTATTTTACATCTACATGATGTCGCATCAAAATAAAAAAATTAATGACAAAAAAGAGTCGAAAAATTGTTTTTCTTAACTGCTTTGAGCTGTGGCTTATGAGGATGACTTTTTCATTGACTTTCAATTCTGTAGGTATAGAGTAATGGGTAAGTCTCCCGACTGCTAGGCTATAGATTCAGGTATAGATGTAGGTTCGAAACCCCGTAGCCGTTAGAAATTTTATTTGTAATATAATGTTGAAAAATGTAATATATGTATTCATTCTAAGCAGGACCATTAACATTTATAGTCAAAATACTCGCAATCAATTATTATTTATTTTTTGAATACCTATTTTGTGTATTTCCACCTGTGTAGTACGAACCTTCAAAAATCAAAGTCGGCCCCACATTGTTGTCCAAGGTTGGGCCGACATCATCTTAATAGATGGCCCATTCATATATATGACCAAATGTCGGGCCGACGTTGAGAAGCCAAAGGGGGTTGACCGTTATCATTTAGCTGGTTGGCCCGATCAGTGGCGGACAAAGTTGCACCGAGACCGTCCGACGGTTGGCCCGGCCGTGGGCCGACGGTCGATTCGCTGAAAGCCTGACACGTTTTAGGCAATTACAGAAAACGAACCATAGAGTATTCAAGCACATTAAATGGCTGTTCAATATTTAATTTTTATTTTCATGTTCATCTAATTGATGAAATATACTTTTACAAAATAATAAGAATAATGATTTAATGTCATATATTTAAAAAGTCTTTTAAATTAAGTTTATGTTTTCACAGGTTTGGAAGGTAAAAATTTATTTATTTTGTTAAATGATGAATTTATAAATAATGTTAATAATAATTATTGCTGCATAATTATATCCACTCATGTTTGTTTTAATTATAATTATTTACTACATCTTCAATACTTCATGTATTATTATTGTTTACTATTACGTATTATGATTTAGCAGTAAAATTTCTCGTCATTCAATAAAATGTAGATGTTATCGATGCCAATCAAATTTTGAACTTATTAACGATTTATAAATAACATCAGACTGTCATCAATCTTGAAGCGAGCAGTATGAGTGAGCGAAAATGTAAAAATTTGTATGGGTTAGTGCATTGTGAACAGGATTGAGTTTGATGAAAAATTAAAAAAATACTATAATGGACGAAAAACAACAAACCGGAATATGTGGAGCGAAGATCAATTGAATAAATTCAAAGGTTTTCTATTTTACATTGTAATATTCACTAAATAACGTGCGGAAAGACGTTCTGGCGCTGGCCTGGCACAGACCAGACCGTCTGGTTTCCAGTCTTGACCCTGGCCAGGCGCACACTGGGGATGGAATGTTCAAAACCACCTAGAGGTCACAAATCTTAACCGAATTGAATAATCTTTTTTTAGAAATGTTACTAATTGAATTTCGAAGAGACTCACATCGCCTAAATGTCAAAATTATTATTTTTTAAATTATAAAACTTATGAAACCTCATCCCTGAACATTGAACATTGAATAATTTAAAAAAAAAAATAATTTAAAAATTTAGGCAATGTGAGTCTCTTCGAAATTCAATTAGTAACATTTCTACCAAAAAATTATTCCATTCGGTCAAGATTTGTGACCTCTAGGTGGTTTTGAACAAAATTAGTGCTCTATCCCCAGTGTGAGACGATCTGGCCTGGGCCTGGCCAAAAGTGTAACGTTTTTTCTGGCTAGCCCCAGGCGCTAGGTATGGGCTGGTCAGCCGCTAGTTATGGAATGAGAAAAAAAGTCTTGTTTTGATAGGGTGAATTTCTTATTTTCTATAATTTTAAACACCCTGTAACTTTTTTGAAATATGTTTTAAAAAAAACTTGCTGATCGAACTTAGAACTTTTTTTGTTCTTGGCTCGCTGATCAACGCCAAACCTGGACCAGACCAGATTGTCAAGGTGATGAGAAAAAGAAGTCTTGTTTTGCTAGTGTGAATTTCTTATTTTTTATCATTTTAGACACCCTGTAACTTTTTTTTAATAGGCCAAAAAATTGACTGATCGAACTTAGAACTTTTTTTGTTCTTGGCTCGCTGATCAGCGCCAGTCCTGGGCCAGACCAGACCTTTCAGACTAGACAGTTTATATAAGGTCAGACCTGGGCCAGACTAGCGTCAGGCCTGAGCTGGATCAGATCTTCCAAACTAGACAGTCTAGATAAATCCAGACCTTGGCCAGACCTGTAAACAGACTGCCGGGACATTTTTCCTCAAGGGATTCTACAAAAAAACTCATCCACAGTTTAAATGATGCATGTTTAATGGTAAATTTAGCGATTTACTTTTTTCCAAGATCGAATTTCAAAATAAAAATACAATGTTCTGTTCTTTTTATTTAGTTCATAAGTACTTCTTTCTTTTTGAATTTTTTTTTGTATCAGAATAAAAAGAGATTACCTGACAAAATTGAAGGACAATTGTTTATTTCTTACTGAATTTTAATTTTGTATTAAATGACTAAATTTACCATTTAACTTGCACCATTTGAACTCTGAACACTCTTTTTTCCTGGAATTTAATCAATTTTACTATTTCAAATTGTAACGTGTGCAAGGAAGAACGTAAATACGGTTATTTTAGGTTGTAATATTCGATAGAATCTATAAAAAATTCGTTCGGAGTTCAAATAAACCAGGCACTTGGAAGTTAGGTATAGATTTCGTCCCAAATTCTTCTGAACGCCGGCATTCGGCTGAACGCCTAGGCAGTAGGCTGAATGCCTGAATCCTCTAAATTCCTACGACATATAGCGCATATTGCGTACCCTAATAGCACGGAACGTTCCTGGAACGTTCACGGGAACCTTCGGAACGTTCAAAAAGAAATTATCGTTATTGTTATTATTATCAACAAATATCGCGTAAACTGTAAGAGATAAGTCAAAATCGATGTCACTTTATAATATGGATATGACATTAAAGTGTAGTACATGCGGTACTCAAAACTCAAAAATGACATCCATTTTTACCTATCTCTTATGGCTTACGAGATAATTGTTCTTGAAAATAACAATAACGGAAGGTTCCCCTCAGGTCCCAGTGGAACGTCCATGGAACGGCCCACACTAGAACGTTCTCAAGCGGCGGACATTTTACACGTTCCGGGAATGTTCCGTGCTATTAAGGTAGTGCATCTATTTAGATGTTTAAAACATATGTTGAAACGTTTAAAATACTAAACTTAATATAAATAATTTGAGCATAATTATTTTTGGCTTATAATCGTTCTTTGCGACATCTTCTGTATTATTTAGGAATTTTTGGCATCCTGTTATTCCTTTCGACCTCCACCCCAATCTTTTCCAACAATCAGGGCAGTCCTAATAGCATCTGACGTAGTTTTTATTCCAATAAATTTGGTTTAGTACCTTTATTAATAAAGCTACACAAATTATCAACTGAGAATAAGAAACGCGGCACAAGGCGATCACTTATTTTGTTTATTTGTATTTAAAAAAAAAACGAAAGAACTTTGTGAAAAGAAACAGATTTTCGGAAGGTTGAAGATACTCAAATACAATCACAAAATGGCGTGCGCAACGGCCTTGGTGTGCGGACGGCGGGGTCCGTCAGCGGCGTTGCGGCTCGCGCAGCCGCACAAGTTAACTAACAAAGGTGGGCTTTTCAAAATTAGAAAATGATAAGTTTGAAGAAAAGTTGATTTATTTTTGTTTTACTTGAAAGTGTTGCTATACTCTGTTGTTCTCTTTCTCGCTTTTAGAAATCTTCGATTTTAATTTAGAGCTTATATCTAATGTGAAAAAAGTTTAATTATTATTTGGCAAGTCGGACAGGATGTTTCGAGTTTTTGTTTTAGATCTAGTGGAAAAGCTTTTTTCATTTTAATTTTACGTATAAGAAAAATATAATATATAAAATATGTAACAAAGTTACTGTTATGTTAGCCGAAAAATGTTAGACTATAAACAAAGTTTCATAGACAGAACTTC
>CAKNYM010041075.1:25407-45622 GCA_932195095.1 Andricus curvator
AGCCGAAAAATGTTAGACTATAAACAAAGTTTCATAGACAGAACTTCTTTTTAAGGATGAGAGAAAAAAATATTATTCCAAAAAATTAATGTACTTTAACATTTTCCGAAGAAATATAATGAATAAGTGATTCGTAAGTAATTCATTTACATACTATGTCAGGTTATCGTGAAAGAATAATTTTATTTTATATAAATAAAATATGGAGGCTAGATGGGTGTTCCCATCTGGGGCCAAGCTATGTATCAAGAATTGTCAAGATTTTACTATAATTATAGATTCTAAAATAAAGGATGTACTAGTAGACTTTAGACTCGATATATATATATATATATATATATATATATATATATATATTAATTTTAAAAAAAAGTTGAACAACCACCGCAGGGTCCCACTAAGAGCAACTGCCATCCAACAAAATGTCAATAGCCCCCAGTAGCGCCGCGGTAAATCACACCTATGACCACGTCTCACAACCGTGAGATGGGTGGTCATAGGCAACGACAAAATCACAACGACAGGCCGGCGAAACCCTCGTGTGTCTTGAGGACACGAAGCGACCCAAGGATGACAGCTTTCTGCATCCATCTCGCAAGTGCCTTGGTATATTTTTGGCACGCGGGTATGGCTTTAAGGTTACGAACCAGTGATAGTTTCGCATCTCCGAGAGCACCTATCACAAGGACAATTACTTGTACCGAATATTTCGGGTACAGTCATTGTAGCTCTCTTTTAAGGTCTTGATACCTCTCCTCTTTTTCTTTCTCCTTTGCAGTGATGTTGTATTCGGAGGGAGCCGAGAATTCGATCACGAATATAGTTCGTTTCTCGAAGTCTTGGAGAACAATGTCAGGCCTCGAGTGCGCAACATAGACTGCTGCCCGAAAATCGTAGTTCCAGAAAATTTGGCACTTCTCGTTTCGGACAATCGACTCTATCTCCTTTGGAGCGTTCGGCAGGGCAGGGTCGCGGCCAACACCGTAAGAGCGACAAAGATGGTAATAAAGCACTCTTAGGGCCGCATTATGTCTATAGATATACGTCGTTCCCGCGTGGGTCAGACACCCTGATAGTATGTGTTCTAGGTACTCAGCGTGTGCATGACACGCTCTGCACCTATCACTGGGAACTTCTTGACATAAAATGCGCTCACGGTATGCTAAGGTGGAAATGAAACCGTCCTGGCATGCGAAAATAAAACCCTCTGTACCTGAATTAAGCCCTGATGGTTTGAGGAAAGCAAAAGTTTGCTCCTTCGACAAGGACTGTTTTTCTACATTTCTGTAAAAGTTTTTGTGCATTTTCTTGTCGAGTAGATTTTGGTGAAAATTTTCAACCTTTGCTTTCTTCACTTTGGTTTTCAGAAGTGAAGCATCTAGATGAAGTAATGCACTTTCCTCACTTCTGATGTTAAAATTCAGGCCAAGGGTCTCGGCCGCTTGCTCCGCGGCTTTGTAAAGGAACGCTCCTTCGCCAATCATCTCGTGGTTCCTGACCATCTTTAGGAGAGGATCTCTGCCATTCGCAACGATGTAAGCTGTACTTAGAACAATCCGGTTATGAAGACACTGGAGATTCAGAAGTCCGCGTCCGCCTTGACGGCGTGAAATATATAATCGCGGAACTGACAAATTGATATGCAAGCTTTTATGCATATGCATGATCTTACGTGTAATGACATCAAGGGCCTTAAGCTCGTTCTTCGTCCATTGCACTACCCCAAACGAGTAGAGTAGAACCGGGACGGCAAGCATGTTAGTCGCAGATACCTTGTTCAACGTCGACAGATTGGAAGACCAAATCTGTCGAAGAAGATGCTTGTATCTGCTTCGGAGAGACTCTTTCACTGATGTTACGTCCTAAATGCGGGTTTGAGGCACGCCCAGGTATGTATAGGTCTCTCCAGTATTAAGATGTCTGATAACACTTATATCCACAAGCTCAGGGTCCTTGGGAACGCCAGTAATCTTTCCTTTCTTCAGATAAATTTTGGCACACTTGTCCAAGCCAAAGTCCATCCCAATCTCTCCTGTGTAGTTCTTGACAATATTTATAGCAGTTTGAAGTTTGCTTCTACCAGAGGCATAGATCTTCAGGTCATCCATATAAAATACATGAGTGACCTTATGCTCGCGCTGATTAGTGTCACCACAGAGGTATCCAGGAGAATTTCGTAGTGCGAGAGATAGAGGCAAAAGTGTGATGCAAAAAAGCAAAGGGCTCATGGTATCACCTTGAAAGACGCCCCTCTGGAAGGTGATGTTGTTCGTTGTCACACGGTAATTTCTAGATGAGATAGTAAATCTAGTTTTCCAAAGAGGCATCAATCTCTCTATGCATCTTACTATGTGTGGATGTACCTTCAAGCTTTCCAACAGACAGATGATAAGTCTATGAGAGGTTGAATCGAAAGCTTTCCGGTAGTCAATCCAGGCCATTGACAGGACGCGCTGATGGGCTGCAGCGTCTTTACGGACACACCTGTCAATTAGCAGGTTCTCTCGACAGCCTGCTACACCTTTTTTCGAGCCACGTTGTTCGCACATCTCTCGCCATACAGGCTCAATTCGTCGAACAATCCTGTTGTTGAGGACAGCTGTAAAGATCTTATACAGCGTGTTCAAACAAGTTATTGGCCTGTCATTCTCTGGGTTGAACAAGTTGCCTTTTTTTGGCAGGAGTATAGTGCGTCCTAACACCAGCCACTGCGGAATGGGCGTCTCCGACTTTAAATATGAGGTGAATATGCGGGCCAAATGTTGGTGTGTAAAAGTAAACTTCTTCCACCAAAAGTTCTTGATACAATCTGGTCCAGCAGCGGAAAAGTTCTTCGTGCCTCTAAGTGCCTTTTTCACCTCTTCGGCAGTGATTGATGGACATTCCTCCTCAGATTTTATGAGGTTGTCGCAAAACTCCTTAAAGCGGATGATATTTTCAGTATCTTCTTTCAACTCTAGTGTTTTCGGGATCTTGTACACCTCTCTCCAAAAAGTCTCTACCTCCTTGGACTTGGGTGGATTTTTGACAGAAACAGGTGGATCGCTGAAGAGGCGCGATGGATCAGCGAGAAACTGTTGATTCTCCCTGATCCATCTCTCCTTCTTCTGTATTCTCCTCCTTGCGTCAGATAACAGCCGTATTTTGTCAACAATATGCTGCTTGATTGTCAGCAGCTTTGACTTGTTTAGTGTGTGATTCAAGATCCTTAGTTCTTGGGCGAACTTTCGAACCCTTTCCGTAAACGTTCTACCAGATGTTATGTAGTCAATCACACATTGAACACGGGACGCATTCTGTCTTCCCCATCCAATCTTCCTGTTCAGTTGATGCAAGCGTCTTTTGGTCTTTTGATCCATCGTTGGTTTCAGCCTTCGATTTGAATCAGCCAAAGTTCTCGCAGCACCATAAACTGAGAAATTGATGGTTCAGAGGTCGGACTCTTGCGAGATATCTCCACGAAGGAAGACATCGATTTCAGCCAGATCTTGGGGCTTAGGAGGAACCTGCATGTTAATGTTCCTTCTAGTAATGAAATTGCGATCGTCTCTCAGAAGGTGCCTGCTTTCTGCGGTTGGTCTCAATGTCGCTTCCTCATCTTCGTCTGCAGCTTGATAAAGCAGCGGTTGGGGAACTCTCGGTCAAACGGTTTCTCTGAGAAAAACGTGGCCAGCTAAGAAATTATAATAAATAATTACTTAAAATTTTTTTAATTATTCTCTTACTGATGATTTCTAATATTTTGTAACGAGCTTGGGAAAAATATTTTGCTTACAAGTATTAACTCACACAGTAAATATATTATTAGTAATTTATATGCATATTATTATAAAATTAATTAAAGTACAATTTTTAAAATGTTCATATTTTGTATTATTGTAAATTAAGGCTTGAAAAATTGTTTTCGAATGAAAGTTTTGGAATTTTGATTTTATTATCATCTCACTTTATTTAAAACGCAACATTCATTTACATAACTGATATATAAATAAAAAATACTTTAAACATCGTAATAATATATCAAATGAAAAATCGACATCACTATTTTAAGATGAGCCAAACGTTGAATAGTGATTTAAATTTAAATTTTTTGCACAAATAAATTTTTTCTCATGAGATATGGGGATGCTGAATTAGAATAAAAACTGTTAAAAAAAAATCGGTTCCGAGAAATTGATATCAGGGGCATAGTCTTCCCCTGTTTTTCTTAGTTTCCCCTTTTTTTCTTGAAATTCCCCTTTTTCCCCATATTCTCAAAAACCTTCCCCCTTTTCCCCTTTTCTCTTTAAATATACGATATTTGAAATTGTACCCATTATTCAATGATAATTAAAGCAATTATAGCACTTAAATAAATTATTTATCAATAAATAAGGTACACGTTTCAAGTTCAGACCATTAAAAATAAATACGCTTAAACAAATTTGAAGATGAAACATTTTAAAGCAAATTGAAAATGTGAAAACTGCCGACAGAAGTTATTATCCAATATAAAATTGGAACAGTTACAAAATATATATTATTTTTTAAATAAGTATTAGAAGATTAATACATTTTAGTTGAAATGTACAAAGTTAAATACCTAATTAAAAATGGAATATTCCAAACTCATCAACTGCAATTTTAAATGATCTGACTTGAGCAATTTTTAATTTTTTTTAATTTTTACTTGAAAATTTAACTATTGTTGAAACTTTTTTTGGTTGAAAATTAATTGTTTTAAACTCGCAATTGAACTATTCCATTTGTGTTTGAAAATTGATCTTTTTTAGTTGGAAATTCAACTATTTGGTTGCATGTTAAAATTTCGTTCAAAAGTTATATTTTTTGGCAGAAAGTTGGTTAAAAATGTGACTATTTGGTTGAAAATATATTTATTTTGTTGAAAAGCTGTCTTTTTGGTTGAAAATGAAACTGCTTTGTTAAAAATGCACTTTTTCAAACTGAAAATTGCAATTTTTGATTGAAAATTATTTTTTGTGTTGAAAGCTTATATTTTTGAGTTAAAAATTCGAGTGTATTATAGAAAGACCTTTTTTTGGCACGTAAATTCAATAAATAGGTAGAAAATTGGTATTTTCATTTGAAAATTAGTTTCTTGAAATGAAAATGTAGCAATTCCATTTTTGGTTCAAAGTTGATCTTTTTTATTTTGAAAATTCAAATATTTGGTTAAAAATTTATGTAATCTGTTAAAAATTCGTCCTTTTTTTGTAGAAAAATAATCTTCTTGCTTTAAAATTCGACATTTCGAATACAATTTTTTTTCTTCATTGGCTAAAAAATCTTTTTTGGTTGAAAACTCAACTCTTGTTGAAAATTCGTGTTTTTGAGTTAAAGATTCAACTGTTTTGTAAAAAATTTGAATTTTCTCTGGAAAATTCAATAGTTTGGTGGTTTTTGAACAATTTAGTTAAAAATTCATTTCTTAGTTAAAAATTCATCATTTTAGTTCAAGTTTTTGCTTGTTTGTTAAAAAGTAGGTTTCTTAACTAACAATTGTAATGTTTGGTTGAAAATTAACTTCTTAATTATTAGTTCATATTTTCGTGTTGAAAATTCAACTGCATTGTAGAAAATTCAACAATTTCGGAGAAAATTCAGTTTTTTCAATTGAAAATTAATTTTTTGAAACGAAAATATAACTATTCGATTTTTGGTTAAAAACTGTTGTTCTTAATTCAACAATTCAACTATTTTGTTCAAATATTATCTTACTCGTTGAAAATTTGAAATTGCGAAAGTTCAAAATAAATTTCTTGCTCAGTTACAATTTTTTTGAAAATGTGCAAAAACATGTTTTTTTTTTTGATCGAGTCATATGCACACATTAAAAAAAAAGTTGAATATGTCGAAACTGAAATTTATTCAGCTTGAACCAAAGAAACATTTTTTTATTTTTCGGAAAAAAAGGTTTGTCGTGAATTAGGATTTTTGGGATTTCATATCTTTTTCTGCGATTTTCGACCGTTATAAACACCACGAAAAAAATGTTTCCCATGGATAAAAAATAATAGCATGTTTCTTTGGTTCAAGGTGACTCAATTTCAGGTTCGAATCAATCCAAAAAACATGTTTTTTTATATTTTCCAAAAGTTTTCAATAAGGCAAATTTTTTTTTTAATCAAAAAAAAATTGTTTAGTTGTAAATTTAAGAAAGAGAACAGAAGATATTAACTTATTTCAATTGTTTTAAATTTAGATTGAAAGTATTAATTATAGTAAGAATGAAATGACAAATCTTGGAAAGAAATATTTATGAGAACGATGTCAAACATATCAAAATTGTGTATTTAACTAATTTTATTTTTTCCCGGACTTTTTTATTTCACTCTGGATGGGTTTCCAACGATCTAAGTATATCCAATTTTTAAAAAGAAATCTTTAATGGCAGACATAATTGAAAAATCATTAAAAGTTATTTAAAAATGTAACATTTCTTACGAAAAGGTTGTTTGTTCTTTTCGACATATGAAAATAAATGTTTAATCTTTCCCCTATTTTCCCATTTCTCGTGCGAAAACCACCATATTTCCCCTTTTTTGAGCTCCTTTTACGCTCTGATCCCTGTAATATTGAAGATCGCGATATCATAGTAGTATGGTAGATTTTATTGTTCTTGAAAATCTGAAAAAAATGAGAAAATATTTTTTTTTTATGAAATAGTAGTAATTTCTACAAATATCAATGTGAAAAGGTTGAAAAAATTATTACTACTTTAAAATTGGAAATTAATTTGAACTAAAATTTTATTACAAATTATTTTTTAATTATTGTTTCAAAAAATGATATGTCGAAAACAATGTATTATCCCGAGTAAAAATTCTTCGACTTGGTTTTGACTTCAATTGCCCCCAATCAAGACATGCTGAAGTCGAAAAGTTCGACTCCAGCATGTCTCCTTATTGAGACGGAGCCAGACTTTAATTTATGTCTTGGAGACAAGTTTCTACGTCTTGAAGACATATATTTATATCTTGAGTCGAATTTTTATGACTTCAAGTCGAGCGGTTTATAACTTCGAGTATATACCTGCCCTGAAAAAGGGTCATTCTGACTGTCATAAAAGCTAATCTTTGTTAATAATTAAACAATTTTGTATATTTTTACACAATATATATATTGAATCAATTAATTTATAGATTTTCATTTCTATTATACTTGTTTGACGACGATAACGAAAATGTTGTTGGTTTTTACGTAGTTCTAACGGCTTAGGAGATCCTTATAGAAAATTACAATTTAAATTTTTTTGAGGAAAATTTTTCAGGGTTATACTTATTCAGACCCACAGATTCTGAATTTTTGAATTAAAAATAACTAATTTAATATTTACAAAATTTTCATTCATTAATTTTAATCCTTCGCATCTGTTAACAGTCTCATTCGAGGTCTCATTTCTAAGTCGAAAAGGTTCGTCTTGAGACAAGTTACGCCAACTTGAAATCACCATGCTGAAACCATAAAAGTGAGACACTGTCTTATGTCTCGTCTCAGTTTTGAGACGCAGCCAGACATCGATGTCTTGGAGACGAACTCAAGTCGAAGCATTTTTACTCGGGATTCTAATAAAAAAAAAAAATTTCCAAATAATATAATATTTAAACCTAGGTGGCTTAATCAAGTACGATCCTAATCATTTTTAGTGTTATAAGAAATTAAAAATATCATAAGCAGAAAATTCCATAGTAGAAATAATGTAAAAAAAAGTATTCTTTTTATATATAATTCTTCAGAATATTTTTAAATTTTGAAAATTTTGTACAAAACAAAAAAACAGTATTGAAGTATAAAGTAGAGTTATTCACTATGTTCATTTATAATAATTATTTCAAGTGATATTATGATCTTATAGATTGAGAAGCGAAAATCTGTTGTTTTACTGATAAGCAAGTTATAGGTCGTCCTTCTTTTTTAATTTCAAACGGACCGCCTAAAAAATATTGCGGAGGGGGCCTACACGTTTCTAGTTGTGCCACTGAACTCACCTACAATTTCAAATAGTAAGGCTAACAATTTCGCGCAGTGCTTATTGCAATGCGAAAAAGCAGATCGAACTCACTTGCAAAAGTCAAACTCACAATTCTTTGCTTACTATGAAAATTAGTTATTCATACAGTTTACATGTTAAAATGTACTATTTCAAATAGTTATTGAAGCTACTTGTTCTAGTAATCTTTCTTTTTACAATTTGAAGTAGTAATGCTGACTTTGTATATTTTGAGATCACTATCTCATTCAGTATCAAAAACTATTTGAATTGTTTCTTGTGCAATGCGAACAAGTAAACTGAAAGTTAACAATACATAAAAGTGAATCTAACTATCTACTTTTTTCCGTGTTATAGTATCCACATCGTATCCTCTCCGTATCATGCAAGAAAAACACATTAAAAAAGAAAGATTAACATTTCACTTGTTGAAATTCGGATTCTACGTGAAATTTTGTGTTAAAAGGTCACAGAGTAATCGCAATAGTTTTTCTTGCAACATTAAAAACTTTAAAAAAATATAATACTCATCGATGAAGTGCGCTGAAGGTGACTTCAAACGCATCGTCGTTCAGTAGTAGTTAATAGGCGTTATCCGTCGGCGATGCATTTGAAGTCGCCGTCAGCCCACGTTATCGATAAGTATTATATTTTTTTAAAGTTTTTAATGTTGCAAGAAAAACTGTTGCGATTACTCCGTGACCTTTTAACGCAAAATTTCACGTAGAATCCGAATTTCAACCAGTGAAATGTTCATCTTCCTTTCTTAATGAGTTTTTCTTGCATGATACGGAGAGGATACGATGTGGATACTGTGAGGATACGCTGTAACGTATCCGCTCCGTTCGTTCGGTCCGCCAGGGTACCTAATTTTTACTGATTATTATCATTATTTTGATTGGAAATAAACTCCCCACATTCATAAAAACTGGAGTTTTCTTCAAATTTTTCATGAATTTCCGCTTTAATCTGTCGATGTTTTATAACCCGCATACTGTTCATTTTTGTTTTTTTTTTAGATTTAGGACGTAATATTTGTTATAAAATTTACAGAAAAGTAATTTATAGAAATTATCTAAAAAATTAGGAAGCTCGAAGTGGACCCCTTCGAATTATCCAGTCCCCCTTAGAAATACAGACCTGACGACGGTTGTATAAAAGCAGTACGCCGATTGATAGGCACGCATTCTGCTTCTGCACTCTGCAGCATTCTGGGAATGCAGGAAGTAACAAGAGTAAAGACTTATTTTCTAATTTTATATTATCGACAAAATCGACATCTTAACCCGTAACGTCCATCGAAAGGGCTCATTATTTCCAATCTATCTGGAGGGAAACAAGTGTAAGCCGCAGGAAATTAGAGAAATACTCGTTTGTCGGTCTTCGTCTCTCGTTACGTATCTTCTAATCTTATTTTATTAGTTCACTGTTTTTTTCTTCGGTGGGTAAAAAACTCGCGTTGTACCATGTGCGTTCGCACCTTGACAGGAAACGAGGTGGAATCGGTGCCAACAGATTTGCCTGTCATACAGAAGGAACTAGAAGGAATAAAAAAGTTCGAAAATCCGGATAAATTAACCAAGGCCAAAGAAAACTATATGAAATTACACGACGAAATGGTCTTAAAAAAGGAAAAAGTCCAAGCTGATCAACAAAAAACACATCGTGATCACTTCATGCCAGGAATTAATCAAGGTATCTTGACAACGGGCACTACCATATTCGAAATATTCTGCAGTAAGGTTTCTAGCTGTTATTTGGATATTCAGCAGACAAAGTTTTACAGGCAAGTACCTATAATTTATTTTTATTTTCATGAAAATTTAATTTACATTTTTAATGTCAATTTGACACCCGTCGAATATGAATCTGCGTTTCCATTTTTTTGGATTTAAAAACATTTTCATCTCGTACTGGCCCAGTACAGACATCCATTACTGGGACTCCGGCAATCAGTAATGGGCCAGTCGCGTATTTCCACCTGGGTGATGGCTAGCATTGTCTAATGAAGCGGTCCTTATAATGTAAGTACGTGAATTCGAAAATGCTTTAACCAATAACTTTTTAAAGTTGCTTTTACTCAAAGAAAATTTCTTTGAATCAAAGAAAAATATGTATTGGCTCTCAGCCAAACAAATTTTTTTTTGAATTTAAGAAATATTTTGGTCACGTTTCTTTTGGTCGTTCAACAGAATATTCTCCTCGTTGAATGACAATTTTTCTTCAACTTTAAACAAAAATTGTTTAATTTAATAAAAAATGTCTGTAATTTAAAGAAAAATTTCTTCAATTCAAACAAAAACTTTATTTCATTTTACGAAAATATTTCTTTAATTTAAAGAAATTCATATTGCTTCAATGTAAATTTTTCTTTAATTTAAAGAAAAATGTACTTCATTTAACCTAAATATTTCTTTAATTTAAAGAAATATTTTATCGGCATAACAAAACATTTTTGAAATTAATGTAATAATTCTGTATGTTGAGCAAATAATTTATTAGGCTTGAAAGAATTATTAATTTGCAATGAATATATATTTCTTTGTTCTAAGCACAGAATTTAGTCGAATACCCAGTGGGCACAAAATTTCACGACGTCTTTATGGCATCTTTACGAGATCTTTTCGACGACTTCAGTACATCCTATATCCATGTCGTTAAGATGTCTTTACGATATCGAAAAGACATCGTCAGATCGTACGACGTCTTCACGATGTCGTAAATACATCTTAAAGATATGGACGTAGGATGTTGTAAAGTTGTCGTAAAGATGTCCTAACGATGTCGTAAAGACGTCGTCAAATTTTGTGCCCACTGGGTGGCATTCATTTTTTCTTTCCGTACAATAATTTAACTAAATGTAAAATGTAATTTCTTTCCCTAAACGAAATAATTTATTCGTTTGAAAATTGTTTTTAAAGATATTTTTTTTATATAACTGTAAATAATATACATCTTTATTTTCTTATTTTCTAAAAGCAACTAATTTCATTGGAAAGAGCTATAGTTGCTATTGGGGAATAAAAATCTTAAAATGTATATTATTTACTGCCTCAGAAAGAAAATATCCCTAAACATTTTTCAGCCGAATAAATTATTTTATTCAAAAAAACAAATTACTTTTCACGTTTAAATTAATTAATTATTGTATATTTAAAATAAAGTACTTAATATAAACCTTACTGTAAAAATAGTATATTTGATAATAAATTATAAAAGTGGATTTTTATCTTCAAATTAAATTATTTATTCAAGGTTTTTGAACATTATACTCATGTCGACACACGCCGAAACAATTAAGCTATACACATTTTATTTTTGGTTGACGCAATATGTTTAAAGAAAATTACGTTCACAAAATTAGCCAACGTTTTTAAATCTCGCACGTTTGTGAATTGGAAGTGAAATTAACTAATATTTTTGGGTATATTTCAGGTCAACACAAGTTGGAAATTTGTCGAAGAGTTTACTACGACTGATCGATAGTAAATTATTACTTAATTTTACTTCGAATGCGTATACGCATGGATTGACCAGCCAAAAGTAATAAGTCTTTAAATTATAAAAGTACAATTATTTTCTGAATTCAATAAGATTTCAACGAGAGTCAAAAATAGTTAGATGATCTTCGCATCCAATGGTAATTACCATGGATTGCTGGCACTTGATATTTTCAATAGTAATCCACGATACTGATTTGATATCGGTATTCATATAGAAATCAGTAGCCAAAATATGGCGTATATTTGTCACTCTCTCATTAGTAATTACTTCAGCATGTCCATATTCCATCTTATCAATCAAGGAATCTTTGCACATAAAGCCGTAGCACTGCTGAAATTGGTGCTTGACAGCAAGCGTATATGGTAAATTAACACGTGAATTTGATGCATGGTATGATTTAGCCTCTGGCCTCATACACCAAATATTTCTAACTGGACGAATAAGATCTATAATCGTAGGATAATGTAAGAGTAGATGATGCTTTGGTTTCCCCAAACACCTTGATATAAATTTCGTGATGTTCTGTAATCAGTCTTTTCAAAAGTACAATACAGTCCCTATTAAAATATCTTAAGCTTAATAAGTCACCAATATTTCACAGAATTCAGTACAAATTCCAATATTCGTCGTTCTCTGGAATACAGTCTCCTATTTAAGTCCATTTCACAAAAGTTAAAGTTTCCGAAGCTGAAAATGCGAGTTTATTTTATTTTAATTTTTCTTTCGGCTTAAACGCATGTCAGGGTACCATCGTATACCTGATGGCCTGGCGAACTTTTTTTATTGTCTGGCACTCCGCCTCGGACAAACTCAAGCTCGACGAGACGTTGTGGTGCTCAACCGGAGGCTACTGTGTACGTTGCGATGGTACCTTTAAAATTTAAATGGCTCTGTTCTCACCTCTATTTCCACCGGAGCGGAGGCTGCTATGTACGTTGATGGTACCTTTAAAACTAAATTCCCATTTAATCTAGCCACCGCTAACACGTAACGATAACGCGTTACAATTTTTGGCTAACTAATGCAAAGTAACGTACGTTACTGCACGTTACTTTAATAAATTTGTTTATGGTATTCATACTACATTATATGTCATGATAACCAATTAAATGTACTTTCAAAAACTTTGAAGGTTCACAATGTTTCTCGCAATGTTTAAAATTATAGTTTTGAATGCACAATTCTAAAATAGTTTAATCTTTGATGCCTTGAAACTAAACTTTTTTCTGAAATTAATTTTCAGATTAATTGTTGGAAGTTTCGAATTTTAAATTTCACAATACTGTAGTTTCATATTCAAATATTCAAGATGTCAGGACAATTCCTTTATTATATATTTCAAAATTTCATATAAAAAACCTCGATAGTCAGTTTTGAATTTAATAATTCTAGATGTAAATATAAATCAATTTTTAATTTTAAATGTAATATCTTAAAATTGTCCTATTTTTAGTTGAAGATTTAAAGAAACAAATCATTTCAAATTGAAAAATATTTGTTTGGAAAATTTCAAGAATGAATAATAATTCTAAAGGAAGATTTGAGATTTAAAAAAATATAATTGGTTACAATTTTAGTTACTCTAATAAATTTGTTTATGGTATTCATACTACATTATTAAGTCATGATAACCAATCAGGAGACATATTTTCATTATAGAACGGCCTTTTTTGACAACTATGCGTATGGATTCTACTTTTCAATGAAACATGTAGTATATCCACACGCAAGGAATAGAATCTCAATGGTCAAAAGTAAAGCGTGATATGCGAAGGCGGATTGGTAGAATGGCAGTTTCTAGAACTGACGATTATTTGATAGAGTATATTTGGAGGAGCATGCTTGGTTCAGCTGAAGAACTTTTTATAGATATTACTAAAGCACTTTTTAATTTTTACCCCCATTACATGCATGTGAGGTGAATTTTGCATGATTAAATTATAATTACTTTAATACGAAAAAACAAAACAAAAACAACGCATGCTTCATTGACAACTGGACTAGGCCTACTGGGGATCACCACGTGAAAAAGACACGCGCCTCAGTCTCGACCTCCATGGTGGTGTGGAACAGAGCCATTTAAATGTTGAGGGTACCATCGCAACGTACACAGTAGTCTCCGGTTGAGCACCACAACGCCTCGTCGAGCTTCGAGCTATAGTTTGTTCGAGGCGGAGCGCCGGACGGGAAGCCCTTTCTTTCTTTAAATATAGCACAGCTTTTCCTTTATCTACGGGGCCATAATTGAAAGTCATAATTCTATCATTGATATCTTCTATCAAGAAAATGTAATGCTTATATAATTCAATAGTATTGCACTCAAATCGTGTGGGCAGACACCTTCCCAGAAATCGTGCATTGAATCAGGCCCGGCGAAACACGTTGAGTCCAGGTGGATAGTTTTTAAAATGGAGGGGGGGGGGGGGGTCATAATTAAATATTTCATAATTTCAAAACTTTTTCGACGTAAACGTAACATTTATTATTTTTTCTTTTGTATAATTATTTCAGAAAACAAACAATCTTTTTATCGCGATATCAAAATTGTAAATCATTCATGTTCGAAGTGCAAGAACAGAAGTCCGTTTCGAATTTTTACAGATAAATTCATCCATCAGAATTTCTAAATCGAGCTTATCAACATTTTCAGGGTATGTATGTAAAATCGCGACATGGTTTAGTCGGTTTTGTGCCATTGTCGATCGCAAGTAATTTTTTACCCTACGTAAAACAGAAAAACTTCTCTCATTCGAGCAAGATGACCCAAGAATAGTCATGACTAATTTAATGAATCTCGAATATTCAGGAACGAGTTCTGGACACCAAACGTTTTCTTTCATAAATGGCACGACATCTTTTAAATATTCTGGTCTTACTTCCTTACGTTTCATCAAAACCAATGCCATATCTCTATCAGTTAATAATCTGAATTCTTCAAAATCCCCCTTGTGAAATTTGATGATTTTTTTCACGTCTACTGTTTCACCAATAATGAATTGCTCTAATGTGTTGAAACACTTGGCTGAATCAGTATCAAATCTACTTTTCAGCTCTACCCTTTAAAGTTCTTTGTTTAAAATTTCAATCCTATTAAAAATCTCAATTAGCGCATTCAAGAAAAAAATAAATGAAAACGACTCCATCCGTTCCAAAAAACCTGCAGCCTTGTCAGCAATTGTGCTGTCGACTTCGCGATCTTCACTCAGCTTGTGAGAAAATCCCATCAATGGATTATAGTTGGCCAGGACGGTTTTCAGTGATTTTATTCGCAATGTAAATCTACAACAAAATAAAAATATGCAAAAATCAATAATGTAATAATAGATATTTGAACGAAAAAGATGAATGTTAAAAAAATTGTTGAGTTTTCTACCAAGAAAGATTTTACAAATGTAATTTCATATGTAATTATTCCATTTTTGGTTTAAAAATGATCTTTTTTAGTTGAGAATTCGACTATTTTATTGATCTTTTTAGTTGAAAATTCGTATTTTTCAGTAGAAAATTAATCATCCTGGTTGAAAATGCAAGTTTTTGGTTGAAAATCAAATTATTTGGTTGAAAATTAATCTACGTTGTACAAAATTTAACAAGTTAACTATTCCATTTTTGGCGAAAATTTGTTAAAAATTGGTTTGTTTTTTCTGTTAAAACTTCAATTACTTTTGTAGAAAATTCAACTATTTGGTGACAAATTCATTTCATTAGTTGAACATTTAACTATATTATTGAAAATTTCTTTTTTGTTCTATTTTGTTGAAAATTAAGGTTTTGAACTTAAAATATAACTGTGAAATTCTTAATTATTTTTTTTTTCAATTCAAAATTCAACCACCCGGTTGAAAATTGAACTACTTTGTCAAAAATCCATTTTTTCGGTAAAAATTCTTGATTTTAGTTCAAAATGGTTTGTTCAAAAATTTTACTATTTTGTTGTAAGTTCGTTTGTTTGTTTAAAAATAATTTTTTCAACTGCAAATTTAACTGTTCAATTTTGGGCGAAAATTTACATTTCTTAGTTAAAAATTAATGTCTTTTTTTTCTTTAAAATTCAGATTCTGGCTTGAAAATTTATCTTTTTTTGCCAGGGCGGTTTTCAGTGATTTTATTCGCAATGTAAATCTACGCGCGCATATTATGAAAATGGATCAAAACCCAAATGCATGTTTTTTTCGCTCGAATTTCAAGGTGGGTAATTACCCACCTTCCGAGATTCCAGGTGGGTAGTACTACCCACCGTACCCACCTATTCCGCCAGGCCTGCATTGAATCAAGAAACCCGTTGAAACCCAATGACAGACATGATTGCCTGAGAAACTTTCAACAAACCCACAGATTTGATGAATCTCTAAATTATCTCCAGTAATGAGAATGCAAGAAAAGTAAACTCTTACATTATTAATTAATAATCCAATTACTTCTCAATCTTTTAGTTCTTTTAAAAGAGGCCTAAAAGCAGCTCTGTTTCCGTGCACTTCTCTGTCACTGTCGCGGAATAATAAAGTTAAAAAAATGTGCTTTAATGTTGATTGAAACTGTGAAGGTAATGTGGGTAACGTGAATTATGTCGCTCCTATCTCATCAACCCCAATATGAGAACCTTGAGAATTATTTGTTTCGTATTCATCGATACGAGTTTTTATACGCGAAAAAACTTGTTTACATGTGTTTTATGGCTGCCAAAAGTGTTGCGACGCGAATCGCTTTCTTATCCCATTTTGTATTAAGAGCATAAACTGCTTTTTGCAAAAACAGCTATACCTGTTTATTTGGCTTGGGGTACTGTGCGTGGTGACATGCCTACTATACGTTTAATAAATGTTGACCCCTCTACAAAAGTGGGAAAAACTCAGTGAAAAAAATCTCTAATAAACAAGACTAACTTCATTGCAAAGATAATTTTATTGTGCACAAATAATATATTCAACAACATTAAAAAAATTATTTCGAAAGATGTGAAGCGGCAAAGGTTAAAAAACAGGGTTCACGGACCTATTTTTTCGTTTGACGACTTTCAATTGTCACATATTTGTAAAAAATTATGGAACGGTTTGACAAAAATTAGGTATCCTTCTGAAAGCTTTCTTAATTCATACTCGAAAAGAAAATTCCAAAATGTTAATAATTTTAGCCTTCAAAATAATTTATACAATAGGTACAGAATATTTCAGCTCCTAATGACGATAGAACGATGATTTGATTTTTTGCACCGAAGGATGAAGTGAATAATCACTACTCTCAGCATCATTCTGGGTATCAGTATCAGGCTGCAGGCTGCTATTCAGCCCTTTCTACCAGATATCTGGATGCCCAAGAAAATGTGAAAAAACGCCAATGACATTGAATGTGGACCTTCATCTTATTTTCGAAACTTTAGTAATACAATTTTCAAAAACAATAATTAACTTATTGTCACTTTATCTCGATTAACGAGAGATTACACTTTTATTATAAATGCAGCATTTAATTACAATTTATATATTACATATTTGGACATTTTTTAAACATTTTTTTTAGATTCCTTCGAAAATCATTGAGTATATCTAGAGGAGTCACGTTAGACGTCAAAAATAAAAAAGCTAGGAACCCGGCAGCAATCCACGGATTTTAATGAAACGTTTTGCATTGTGTTGCTAAAAGTATGTAATGAACAGTTCAAAAACAGATATAATTGCTAATTGTTATTTATTAATTTATTTAAACAAAGAATCATGAATTATTTCGTATACACGGAAAAAATAAGTCTTGGAACATTTCCTAGATTAGTGCTGGACTTTTGGACGGGCCATGATTTTTATAAAGTCTCGTATACTTTCTATAAAGTGGTCGTAAATTTTCATGGAAAAATAAAGAAAAGTCATGGAAGTTTTCAAGCATAGTCAAGGAACAACAGTCTTGGAATTTTGATCATACAGTTTACAAAGAAAATGTTTACAGTCATGAAATGGCTATAAAAAACTCTTTATATTTTCAAAGACTTGATTTGAGTATGTGTGTGATTCAGAAAGAAAGAACTCGAATACGAGTCAGGGAAACACTCCATGACTATCTGCGGGAATTTGCAGAGGCGCGGTCAGTCCGATTTTTCAGAGCGTAAAAAGCGTGCGATTAATATACGTAGTAATTGTGTGTGGTACATTATGTTTAAATAAATATATAAGTTAAAAATAATAATATTATAAATTTAAAAAAGAATTTTTTATTTTTCATTAGCATAAATGGCTAGCTTGACAGTCTATGAACCCTTCCTTGACTGTCTTCGAGCATTTAATATTGGAGTGTTGAACGACTTACAAATTTGTCTATAATATTTTGTTGATGGAGTCTAGGAGTGCTTCACTGACTACGCTGGACGCAATCTAAGAAGTCTTATATTTCTTCAAACACTATTTGCGTGATTTTCCAATACGGTATTTTCCAATTTTCAAATGCTTTTAGACCTATCCTAAAGTCACAGACTCGGTCAATGAAAATTTCCAGCACTTTTTTCCGTGTATGCGCATATTTGTAGCCTGGATCCACAAAAATAGTGCGTATATGTATATTGGGGTTGCTGTTTATGAATTCAAGTTTAACAAAATTTTAAATAGCGGCCCAAAATTATTTTAACATTTACAGAATTTAAAAAAAAAGACTAAATTGTTTATATTTGGCATACATATTCCTTACGGCATTGGAAATTGATATACAATAAGTTGGACTTAACCCCTTCCCCCTAGAAATAGTTTTTGATTACTTTCTTGAAAACGGTGCATCGAAAGAAATGAATCTTTACAGACAACTTGTACATAAAATTTACATCAAGAATGATAATATTCATTTTTCCTTTGTCGGCCATATTTTCTGAGTGAGTTTCACTGCGTGGTTCGCACGCTTCTTTCGTAGCTCATATCTCGAAATGAGATCTTTTTTCGAGGAAAATGTATAAAACCTCAATTGTAGAACCAAAAAATCATTACAACTTTAGCTGTGTGCACTTCAATCCAAAAACGACCTCATTTCGAGATATGAGCTAAGAAATAGCGTGCTACTCGCGCGATACAATTCATCCCCTACTCTGAAGGTTGATTACTTAAAAAGTATGACCCGCAGAGGAAAAATTCATACTATCATCTTATTGTAAATTGTAAGTACTATTTCTCTATGTTCATGCATTTTTTCTCGATGCACCCTTTCCAAAATAAACGTCAAAAATCGTATTTGGGTGGGTGCTTTGCTTGATTTGAGGGGGTGTTTTCGTCCTTCTTTTCGAGTTCAACTTATTTTATATCAATTTTCAATGCCTTAAGGAATATGTATTTTTTGTGGCACTAGGACTTAATTTATTCAAGTTATACAACTTTCTCATCGATTTTTGGGATTTTTTGAACAAAAAATTGATTTTTAAGTCAGCAATGATGTCTGATTTTGTAACTTTACATTACATATTTTTAGCAACAAAATGTAAAAGGTTTCATTAAAATCCGTGGACTGTTGCCAGATTCCAAGGTATAAACCTTACTTGACTCCTCGAATCGTGAAATTGAGTGTAGAAGAAAAGATATGTTTGGACAACTCTTAAAAAAATGTGTTAACAGCCAATTTGTTAAACACAACAATTTATCGATTCCTAAAAAATTCAAGGTTTAAACGTGAAGTTAAACAGGGATAGAGAACATAAAAACAACACTTTTCATATTCGCAAAATTCCGTTTAATATTCCCAGATAACAATGGTGCAACGCACAGTACTCGCGAGGCACGCTGTGCGAGTCATAACGCACGCATGCCACCATCACCTGTCGCAATGCTGTGATGGGTAGGTAAAGTGCGTGCGTAATGCGTCTCATATCGCCATCACGACGTACTTCACGTATGACTGCGTATGACAGCCTGTCTGCGACGCATGCGTGCGTTCATCCTGTAGATAATAAATAATTCCATAATAATGATCTAATTATATCCTAGATATTTTTTATTTATCAAAATTGGAATATTACAAATTGTGTGGTGAGCCCACACTTGTAGTTATTTACTACAAGAAACTATCCACCTAGAATACGCATCCTAAGGAAAAAATGTCTCGAATAAAAACTTTTATTTTCGAGGGGGAAAAAATATTTGCTAAAATTTACCCAACCCCCACCCCCACAGGAGGCAGGGGTGGGGAAACTTCGTAATATCAAATGGCAACCCCAATTTTTCATCACAGATTCAGATTCTCCTTTACGAAATACGTGAGTTTTATTCGGAAAATTTGTTTCGATTCGCGATAGATGGCGCTGCAATTGCGAAAAATGAAATTGTTGACAATACTTTTAGCTCTACCCAGGAATAACGACTGCGGACGTAGTAGTTGTCTATTCCCTTCGGGGTGCTTAATTTCGGTGAGTCCCCTTGCCTCTCACCATCCATCGGGGTGCTTCAACTTTTGGCAACGGGACAGTAAAAGTGATAAAACTGTCGAAAACCATTCCCGAATGAAGTTGGTTGACGACAGTCGATTTTGGATGTAGACATTACATATCATCGAGTCTCCACTGTCTACAATCCTCGACGTCATTCCGGCCGAGCGATAACCGCGTCTGTCCGTGGTTAACGTTTATTCATTAGGAAGGTTGATTGTGTTCATTTGATTTGGGTGTGTTGGTTGCTTTCGTTTGGGTTATTGTTGTTGGTCACATTCGTTTGAGTTGGTTTGGGTGTCGTTGTATTTCCTCATTACCTTACTTCATTACTTTTA
>CAKNYM010041076.1:4200-39452 GCA_932195095.1 Andricus curvator
ATATTCCCACTCTTTTTTTTCAAATTCCTTCAAATTATCAAAATAAACAAAAAATTCCTTGGAATCTTTTAAATTACTCTAGAATATTGCAAATCCTCTGAAATCAATTAAAGTACTGAAATCAAATGAAAAATCCTTGGAATCTTTAAGAAACCTCTAAAAGTTTTCAAATTCTTTACATTTCTTTGAAATTCCTTCAAATTGTTGAAATCTCTTGGAAATACCTTGGATTCTTTTGAAATACCCTAAAATATTCCCAATCTTGAAAAATTCCTTAAAAAATCCTTTTGAATCAATTAAATTACTAAAATCGGTTGAAAATTCCTTGAAATCTGTTAAAATATCCTAAAATATTTCAAACCCTTTAAAATCTGTTGGCATTCATTGAAATTATTGACATTTCTTTCAAATGTTTTGGATTCTTTTCAAATGCCCTAAAATATTCCCAGTCTTTTTTTTAAATTCCTTCAAATTATCAAAATAAATAAAAAATTCTTCGGAATCTACTGAAATTCTTTGAAAGATTTTCCCACAATATATCAATTTTAAATCTTTTAGAATCAATTGAAATTTTTAAATCCTCTGAAATCCTATTAAGTTAGTGAAATCAATTAAAAATTCTTTATAATATTTTATAATAAGTCAAAATATTCCAAATTCTTTAAAATCTTTTGAAATTCCTTGCAATTGTTTGAAGATCTTGAAAATTCCTTTTGGATAAAAAAAAGTATCGGTGTTTTTTTTAATAGCAGTGCTCATTGAGAGCTTAAAAATTCTTAATTTGAACATCTTCTTAAATTATAAAATTTTTGATCTGTAAACATACACAGATCTCTGACATACTTCTATTCAAACCGAAAAAAAAAATTATTCGAATGTGTCACTATAAGGAAATGGAGATTTCAATCCTATAGGGAAAGTAGAACTGAAACGTACACGAGTTTCACAAATGATATTTAATATGATAAATATAATTAAATCATGATAGAAATCACAGTCACAGAGCGTAAAAATGATTAATTTGAAAATTTCTGGTTTGCGTAAACAGTTTAAAAACAGACTAACATCACAATTGAGGTTATGGTTCATTACTTCTTTTACAGGCTTTACCGTGCAACGGTTGGCAACACTGAGCCGCGCATTACCAAATACGAAAAAACACGTGACGTATTATTATCGAACTCGAACTAAGTGATCCCGAAAAGACCACCTTGACATGCGCATGCTTCGATAGAATGGCGCTTATTGGTTCTAGTTCGCGTCCTCATTGGGAATTCAAATACGGGCGCGTACTACAGCCAATCAACTATTTTACAATTCAAACATGCGCATATAAAGGCGACTCAGTTAGCATCACTGATTTCAAATGCAGCACCACACACAGACACACACTACTGTTGAATATGAGCGGCCTACAGCAAGCAAACGTTACCACCGTGTTACTCTCGAAAATCGTCAGAATCGAAAACGACAATATCGTTTAGAGATTTTATATTAAGGATGATCTGCTATCACTCGGCATTGATCATTCAATCAAGTGCAATCAAGTCCAATCATCATGTTTAAATTGTCTGGAATCATCGTAAGATTCGCGTGGTAACCCATACAGATGCATAACAACGCGTAATAACGTGTTATAGTAGCTTGATAATGCTTAATGAAGCGTGATTGCGGAAATAATGCCTAATAATGCGTGATAGGTACGTAAAGATGCGTGATAATATGTAACACTGCGTAAAAGTTGCGTGATAATGTATATTAACGCGTATTATTGACGTAATAATGCGAAAAACGTATAATGGAGTCTTCGAGTAGTATTGCGCAATAACGCGTACGTTAGTAATAATGCGCAATGTTCGCGTGATAACATGTAATAATGCGTGATTTCACGTAATAATGCATACTAGTCGCATAATAATGCGTGACAATACATCACAGTTACGCAACAACGTGTAATATCGCGTAATAGTCACGTGATAACGTGTAACAATGCGTAATAGTCGCATGAAAACGCGTCATCATGCGCGATAATACGTATTAGTCGCGCCATAACACGTAATAGAGTGTAATAGTCGGGTAATAACACGCTCTGATGCATAAAAGTCGCGTTGTATAAAAACATAATGATACGTAACAGTTGCATAATAGTTACGTAATAATGCGGAATAATGCATAACATTAGTGCGATAACGTGTAATAATGCGTAATAGTCACGTCTCAACGCGTAGCAATACGTAATGGTCGTAGAACGAGGCGTAATCATGCGCGATAACACGCAATAACACGTAATAGTCTAGTGATAATGCGTGATAAAGCGTGAAAATTGCGTAATAGCGCGTTTTAACGCGTGAAAAATGCAAAGGCATGCGCAATAATGGGAAAAAGTCGCGTGACATCGTGTAATGATATATTTGCTTTATAACGTGTAAAAATGCATAATAATGCGCAATATTTGCGTTATAACGCGTAATAATGCGCGACAGTTGCGTTATAACGCGTAATACTTTGTAATTCTCGCGTGATACCGCGAAGTAACGTGTAATAGTCACATGACAATGCGTAATAATATGTGACATCGCATAATAATGCGCCATAACGCGTATTATTGCGTAATTACTCGTCCTAATGCGATACAGTCGCATAATAATGCGAAATTATTTAAATTTATTGACTTTTTCGAATGAACCTTTAATTTTATTAAATTTCCTTTAAAGATTTAGAATTTTCCTTGTATTCATTTGAAATATTCAGAAATCACTACAAATTTGATAGAATTCACTATGAATTATTTGGAATTCATAATCATCTCTTGGGAATTCACCTTACATTAATTGAAATTCATCATAAATGCTTGGCATTCTTCGAAACAAATGTCAAAATATTTATAATTCTTTTCAATTGTTTAAAGTTCTTGGAATTCACCTTCAGTTTTTAAACAGGCCATTATTTTTGTTGAATTTAGTTTGAGCATGTTCGCATTTCTTTTTATTTGAATTCTTTTTTTCAAAGGAAGTTTAGTTTTTGTGATGTCCAGGATTAACGAAAATATTTCTGCTATGCTCATTGAATTTCGGTGAACCTAGACGTGATCTTTATTTTATTTTTTTAATTTCGCATGATATTTCCTTTCAGAGATCTTGTCTATAGCTCGAGAATTTTTATTCACATAATTTCTTCGTCTACCTGAGGTTACGTATTATTCATTTAGACCACAATTATCGAGGGAACGAACTTCTAGATGACTAACGTTTCCCTGAAAGAGTAAAGCTGCTATAGTTTTAGGTTTAATGTACATATAGAGTATATCCCATGAGTTTTTATTGATTACTTTCATTTGATTTCTTACCTCGAATGAAGAAACATGTTCTCCTGAGGACAGTTCCCCTTGCAGAAGGACAAAATTCATTTTCATTTATATACGTTCATTCTGAATTTCAATCAGTAATCAGAATTAGAAATAGTAATCATCAAATTTTTATCGTTTAATAATCTTTGGTAGTCGATAAAAACCTTTTCATTTAACTGATTACGCGAAATGTTAATTCTTTTAATAATTGAAACTTCTCGCTTTTAATGAACTTCATTATTGATAATTCCATTCAACTTTATCGAATTTACTTTAAATTCTTTGGCTTTCTGTAAAATTCATTAGAAATTCTATGGAATTCAACATTAATTATTTATTATTCATAATTAAATTTAAGGAATTTACCTTGAATTCTTTAGATTCATTTAGAATTGACGAGGAAGTTTATGGAATTTACTATACATTCTTGGGAATCTATAATGAAATTTTAGAATCAACCATGAATTCTTAAAAAATTTCAATGAACTCCTCGGAATTCACCTTAAATTATTTAAATTCATCGAATTATTTGACATTCTTTAGAATTCACCATGAATTCTTTATAATTCTTTAGAATTTACTACGAACTCTTCGGAATTCAGAAATCAAACTTTACAATTCACGAATGAAACTTCATAATTCACCATGAATACTTTGAAATTTATCATTATTTCTTGGAATTCATTAGAAATTTTATGGAATTCGTTAGTGTTGGAAACACATGTTTTCCGGGCATCTCCTTTACATTTCCTGTTTTCGTTTTTTCGGTCCGTGCTACTATGGTGACGCTTGTTATCTTTCGAAAAAGCTTCGAAAAGATCGGGCGTGTTCTTTGATAATTATCAAAATGATTTTCTACTCTTGAATAACAAAACTTTGCTTTTATTATGTTGTTGCGTATTTCAAAACCCAAACTTGCGGTAATTAGAAATTCTATGGAAGTCATAACCAAATCTTAGGAAGTCAGCTAGAATTATTTAAATTCATCCGATTTTTTGAAAATTCTTTTGAATTCACTAGAAATTCTATAGAATGAATTCTTTGGATTTCTTTAGACTTTACTATTAACTCTTGGAATTCACAAATTAAACTTTAGAATTCAGCATGCACTATTAGGAATTCACTCGAATTCTTCAGAATTCGTTATAACTTATTTGTCATTCTTTGGAAAGAATCTCAAAATATTTATATTTTCTTTCAATTCCTTGAAGCCCTCGGAATTCACCTCAAATTATTTGAAGTCATTGACTTCTCTGGAATACGCCTAAAATTTTTTAAATTATTCAATTATTATGTAAATAATAATGGCAAAAATCGAGTCTTAGAATTTCACCTTGAATTGTTTGGAATTCTTTAAATTTTTCTAAGAATTCTGAAGAATTTACTATAAAATTTTGGAAATCATAACTAAAGCATTAGATATCACCACAATTCACTTTAAATTATTTGAATTCATTGATGTATTTGCAATTCATCTTTAATTTTTTTTTCTATGTCTTTAAAGTTTTATAAATTTACCTTAGACTCTTTGCAATTATTCAAAATTTACTTAAAATTCGACGAATTCACTATTAAATCTTAGAAATTCCTTTATATGAGCAGACATTATGTCTGTGTTACAAAATAATATACTATTTCATTTTATTTCTTTATTGGTATATTATGATCTAACTAATCGTGCCTCCAGTTTGAAAAAACTCAGTTAAAATATCTTTTGTAGTCAATGAAAACACTTCCATTGAACTGGTTATGCGAATTTTTCATTCTTTTATTAACAGAAATTTCTAACTTTGCATGAATATCATTATTGTGGTCTTCCTTTTCCTTGTTATTTATTCAATTTATTATTCTTTATCCCTTCATGTTTAATAAAACTGTGAAGAAGGAGAATGCTTTCTGGATGCACTAAGAAATAATTAATGTCTCTCATTTAATAAATAATTATTCTTATCTAGTATTTTTTCAATTTCTTAATAATTTCATTGAAACGTTCAAATCCAAATTAAAAAGTAACGTAAATAGAAAATTTCATAAATCCTTACCACGCTGAATGTTTGCAATGAGAGTACAAAAACACCGCCTGCTTGAAAACAACATGGACGAGAACTTCTAACCATTAACAATATAAAAAGTTTTTGTGTTTTTAATGGCATCCGGTACCACTGCGAATTATAACTGAAATCAAGAATTTTTTATACATATGATCATAGACTCGGACAATTTTCAAAGATCATGCAGACTTTTTCTGGAAAGTTAACATGAGAGTTCAAAAAGCATAATTTCTTACAGCAAGTTGACAATATTTTCACTGGCGTCTATTATTTTTTGACCTGGCAAACAGAGGTAGAAAATGAAGACAATTTGGCCTACTACGTACGGTAAGAATTGCAGAAATTCATCCATTACACCTAATTTTAAAATGGTCTAGAAAAAAGAAAGTGCTATAATTATTGATAGAATAGGCGGACGGTCATCTGAAAGAAGAAAAAAAATTTCAATTTGTAAATTTAATATTTTGGAAATTCATACAAGTTTTATTATTATACAGCAACAAAAAATTGGAAATGATAAAAATTTATTTTGATTAATTATTTGTTTACAACAATATAAACTTTGTACCTTATAAAGCTTTTAAAATCGTGAATTTTATAATTTTTTGTAAATGATTTTAATGGGTTTTTCCGGTTCAAACTATCGACATATCTACAGTTTAAAAAAGATGTCAATATTTGCATTCATTTCTAATTTGAAATCGTTATTTACCAATAAAAACTGTACCTGAACAAACTTCAATGTAAGTAATCTAAATACAATAGGATATTCCATTTTATGTATTTCAGATTCTAATTTATGTTAATGATTTTTAGTATGAACGGAATTTAATTACCACGTATCCTGTTATGCTTAGTAAAATCATACTGAGTCCAACTTGAAAAAATAAAGATGCTGAGAAAGCCGCGTCAAGCGTTTGCGCATATCTTTCATAATAAATAAAATTAACAATATTTCATCCATTGGTACTAACATACACTATGTCCACAGTGAAGGGGAAAAGTTTCTGTGGGCAAATACATTTTTAGCCTACACTATTCATTCGATTTGGATGTTTTTTTTTTTAATAAAAGCTTTTTAAATTTTTCAAAGATAAGCTGTTTAAATTTTTCATGACAAATTTGGTTAATTTTTTAACCATCTAGGGGTTATTTCCAGGGTGTTAGATTAATTTTAATAAAAGATTGGAGAGAAATTAATGTCTTTCCGATGACTATTTGCTATGAAAATTTGTAAATTCACAAGAATTATTAGTAATTTAAACAATTAATATTCTTCAAATAATTAACAATTGTTCTCAATTTGAAAAGTATTATAGCAATGAGTAATTGGGAAGACATTCTCAGGTGATTCCCTAAAAAAATGATCCTATTTGTTGAAAAGTAGACATATCCTGAATTTGTTTACAAAAATTGTTTGAATAATTTTCAAATAGCATCTATTTTGAATTAATCTTGTTGAAAAATTCAGTTCTCTCGTATTTTTTTTTACCAAAAATCTAGATTTGATACGGATATTAGATCTTCTTTGATAAATCTGAAAATATTTTTAAAAAATCTTTCTTCTGAAAAGATAAAAAAAAATTCAACTTTGTTGCTACATACAGAATTAACTGAATTTTTTATGAAACATTTTACGACACAAAACAGTTCGAAATTTAAAAAAGTTTCATTTAAAAAAAATGTCACAGAATCGCTTCGAGACAAAATACATATGTTGTTCTTCAAGGGATTTAGACGACCACTATTCCACTAATTAGACAAACATTTTTCTAACTAAGTTATGAATATTAGAACTTTTGAAGATTGTCCCGCAGTTTATAAAAAATTTGTTGACATATTTTTAAAGTATTGCAGAAATTATACCAATATTCAATTATATCTAAAAGGCTATCGTTTTATTTCTTCCTTATTTTTCCTGAGTTGGTACTAATGTGGTTCATTTATTTGAAAAGAGTGTTTCTTGAACTTGCGTCTTGATAAAGAGAGACTTGGATTTACTTATATCAAATAAGAGAATTTTCATTTTTTTACAATGCGAGACGGGATACGGAAAAAGCCAAAACAGCTAAGTTTTTCAGCTTGAAAACTAATGAATAAACGTTTCTAAGAACTTTTCTCTATCTTGTGCTTTCTTCAAAATTCCCGCTAAAATATTTATCAAGTCGGCTATAATTGTATTTTTCTTGAAACAATAACATTTTCTGATATTTAGTACAAAAAATTTAATGTGTAAATTTATAAATTGAAAAAGTTTATTTACCAAATTTTTAGCCGAGTATATTCATATTTTCGAGCATATTTTAGCTAAAATGTAGGAAAAAACGCAAAACAGAGAAAAGTGCCTTGGAACTTTTGTTTAGAATTTTTTAATTGGAACAACTTTGCTTTTCTGACTTTTTTCGTATCTCATCTCGTTATTGCAAGAAAATGCGAATTTTCATGTTTTCTAGATATAAATCCAATTTTCTCTTCTTCCAGACTAGGGCATAAAAGACACTCTTTTGACAGAAATTCACCATAATAGTACCAACTCACAAAAAATCAAGAAAAAATAAAACGATGGTCTTTTAGATAATTGGTTGTTTCTGAAATTGAACGAAAAGACCTATCAAAATCAAAAAGAAAAGGTCTAATATCAACATTGTTTCCAAAAAAGTCCCAAAACTTCAAAGAACGATTGTACTATGAGGTCTATCGACTTCATTTTTCGCATGGAGATGTGTTTTGCGTGTCTAAAGCAAGGAAAATTACTGAGAACTCTGAGAAAGATACTCATCATAGCGTTGCTATGCAAAAACACGTAAACTTAGGCCTTTTGATTCAAAAATTCTCAAAATCGACTCAAATTGGGCCCAAAACCAGTTTACAGGATCGTACATTTTCTGAAAAAGAGAACAATTTCTTTATAGACTCATAGGGTCAATGTTAACAAATTATTCACAAATTTAACTCAAAACCAGCATACGAAATGAAAAATATATTTTTTTAAATCTTGACCGTAACCGTCCCTTGTCGCCCGCTTCATGGACTGAGCATTATAAATGTTACTGATATTGATTAAAATATAATAAAGAAAGATGTTAAAAAATTGTGTAAGTATTTACACATTTTTGAAATTTTTCTCTTTTTTTGTACCAAGTAATATCTTTGTATTATCTTATGAAATTATGCAATTATGAAATACTCACCTGATATTTCTTCGGTGTAGCAATATACACCCCAAAACTACTTTTGTGAGACTTTCATCGTTTTGAAGAGAACGACGTTCTGACATTTCGGAATTGCCATTTTTGTCTTTTAATATATTCTCGAGTCGATATCTACAAATTTATAAATTATTATGAATAATAAATTGGCAGTCCTCGACTCGTCCTCAAACATGCTTGAGGACCAGATTGTACGCACGGTTTGGCCCATGTGGAAAAGGAAAATATCATTTATATTTCATTCAGAACTTCGTAGTGGATAAATTACACTAGAACCTGGATTGAATATAATTCGGGCTTGGCCTGCAATTGGCCTTGAATCTATTTACAGGGTCTCCAAATGTAAACAGTCAGGGTTGTGTGAACCATTTCCTCATACTACGCAATATATGCGCGTGGGTACCCGCACATTGCCTCTTTATCCCACGCTTCTTGTGTTTCATGCTTGACTGAACACCCTCTCTTGACCCCGAGGGGCTCCACTATCAGCCCGAAACCGCTCCGGCAGCGCTTCTCGGAATTAGTAAATCCGAGCTAAGTAAATCCAGGTCCGAGTGTATTGTTTATTTGACTTTACATAAGATTGTATATTTTTTATTGGGGAGTTCAAGGATATTATTCATCGTTCGTAAACAACGTAGTCTCTTCAAACCGAGGTTATTATTAATTCATGGTATGCATTAGTTCACGGATATAGGTTTTCCCGACTAAGGAAAATACTAGAGGAGTAACAGTGCGCTGGTGGTGGGGGACTGCTGACCGTCATCACGGGGGGTGCACGAGAGTCAGAATGTACGTACGATTTCGTTCCGAAACATGTATGAAGACGAGTCATGGATTGCCAAAAAAAATGTATAAAATGGTATAGCTAGTATTTTTTGTTATAAAATATAATTTCTTACCCAAGAATTGCGAACATTCCACAAATATGTTCAGTGTACACTACATACATTGTATCACTAGTTATTAATGCTGTTAAATTTAGTATAGACGTTAAATGTTCATGAAATGTAATATAATAGTAATATGTATCTTCATCAACAAAATAGTTTGATTTATAAGTCCTTCTTCTTAACCTTGTCTCATTTAAAGGTTTGATAATATTAAGAAGTTGTGGCGCGTATCCGGTAAGTACATATAAAATCCATGTGAAGGAAACGTAAACTATAAAATAATAAAGTTCAATTTTTTAAATCTGAAATTATACATTAGGGTGAATCATGAAATACTTTTTTTTTTATTTTCTAAAACCTTGAATTGGAAATTTCTTTATTTTGGAGAGAAAATTATTCCTTATTATTGCCAGATTTTTGAGAAAATATTTGGAAGTAGCTATTGAGGTTTTTGTGTCAAAAATTCGACGTTTTAACGTTTTTTATTGTTTATTTCTACAATTTCAACTACCTCATCCTGTACAATGCAGCAAATTCTTCATCAGGGTGTCACGTGACCCACACATTTTTTTTTTTATAACAAAAATCTTAAGGTGGTTATTAACGCTCTTGTGGTTGTGATGCTATTTGAGCAAAATTAAGTAATTCCTGTCTTACAATTGAAAATAGTTCTGTTACGCTGTGCGCGCTTGCAGTTATTTTATTTGACGAGAAAAATGATTGTTGAGAGAAAATAAAAATATTGAATATCTATTTATTTAAAAAAAATTTCTTCTGTTTTCAAGGTTATATAAATATAACTTTCCTAGGATTCTTAGGAAACGTCGAGAACATTTTTGAAGATTTCAGACATGTCGGAAAAGTATCTAGAAAATTAAAAAAAAGTTTTTTTGGTCTACAGAATTTTACAAAATTTGAGGAATAATTCAAGTCAATTCGAAAGATATTTAGTACTTGTAGAAGTTTGGAAGAAATTTAAAAATATTTTATAAGCTTTCAGAAATCTTTCAAAATTAAATACATTTCTTCAAAACCCTCCAGATTCTTTTGTAATGAGTTTGGAAATCTTTTAAAATGTTTTAAAATGTAAGTCATCTAAATACGAGTTATAATTTTTTGTAAATGATTTTAATGGTACGGTTTAATTTTACATCTTAATCCCAACTTTATCATTAAATCGCAAGTTTAAGGGTGTAATATCCTCCTTGACATTTTTTTTCATACCGAGCAAAAGTTAAGGGCCACATGGTACTTCGATAGAGAATTTTTTCTGTTGTACAAGACAGGATTGTTAAAAGTGTAGAAATGAAAATTTACAAACTTTCAAAAGTCAAATTTTTGACATAAAAACCTTCACAGTGACCTCTAAATACATTTTTTCTATCTGGCAAAAATAGGGGATCATTTGCTAGCCAAAAGAAAGAAATTTCCGAGTCAAGGTTTCAGAAAATATAAAAAAAAAAAGGATTTCATAACAGGAAACTAGAAACATAAGACTTGCCCCTTACCTACGTATATCAATGATAAATTTCTTCCTTTAATAGCAAATTTTTTAAAGATATTAACTTCTGGTCCAGACATTAATGTCCAGTTTGATTTTATTTCATCCAAAAGGTA
This sequence comes from Andricus curvator, assembly GCA_932195095.1. Taxonomy (NCBI): domain Eukaryota; kingdom Metazoa; phylum Arthropoda; class Insecta; order Hymenoptera; family Cynipidae; genus Andricus; species Andricus curvator. Next base: position 15,317 of record CAKNYM010041076.1, read on the forward strand.
TTTCATCTGCTAAGAGAAGTTTACTTTATATAAATAAAGAATAGGTATATTTAGAAATGAAATAAAGTTTAGAAAAAACTGTACCTTTTTTGAATTAATAATAAAATTCAATAATTTTGATAAACACGTTGTAGCCATAAAGACAGCTGTCAAAATGTTGATTGAATCATCGAAATTATTTGAAGTTACGATACCAAAAATCTGCCAAGGTCGTCATTTTTAAATTAAAATAAAAGCTTAATTATTCCGAGTAAAAGTGCAATATATTAAAAATTTCATGTGCTAAGTGTAACAATAAAAAAATTTAAATAATAGGAGTATTTAACATTTCTGAAACAATAATTAATAATTTTGAACTGAAACCGGTGAAATTATAAAAAATATATCAAACGTTTTCAAATTGAAAAGTTCCAAAAGAAACAATTTTCAATTACAAACTTTTAAAATTGAAGAAGAGACTAAAACTTTTTTAATTGAAAAATTGCATGCGAAAGGAGTTGAAATTGTGTAATTTTTAATTACAAGCGTTCAAACTTGAACAATTTTTGTTTTGAATTGAAGAATCCGAGAATGGCATAAATTTAGATTAAAATTGCGAAAATAGTACGATTTCAGCGTGTTTAAAATTAAATAATTTGAGATTAGAATTTGGAAAACTGGATCATTTAAAAATCAAAGGAATTGAATTTTAATATTCTCAATTGTGTGGTTTCAATTCTAAACGTAGACAATTTTCTGATTTTTGAAATTCTTTGAAATTTGAGAGTATCAAATTGAAAGACTTGATAGTTGTACAATTTTCAGTTCAGAGGATTTGTAATTAAATGATTTTGAATTAAATGCCTCCAGAATAAATTAAAAAACCATGAAAAATCAAGACAGTAGTTTCTAAAATTGAAGGCTCGAAAATCTGAAGATTTCAGAACCACAGGTATTAAAACTTGAATTATTTTTTTTTGCAAAGTGTTCAAAATGTTAACACATTTCAAAAACGACTAAGAAAAAAAAACAATTTCGAATTGAAAAGCTTGACATTTTGCCATTTCAAACATTGAAATTATATATAGCAACCTTTTTGTGTATTATTTTACTTTAATTTTTAATTTTCAATGTCGTTTTTTAAAATTGCCCGACTTCCATTTGAAGATTTGAAAAAAAGTAATTAAACATTTTTTGTTAATATTTGGAAAATGACAAGAATGAATATTAATTCCAAAGTATTAATTTGAGATAGTTTAATTTTTATCTGTTTCAATTTTAAACAGAACAATTTTTATTTGAAATTTTTACAATATTCTGGAACATTTTCAAATAAAAAATAATTCAATTTTTAATGCCTAGTTCTAGACTCTTCTCATTTTTAAAGTATGAAGTTTAAAATTATTGTCTTAATTTTTTATTTGTTTGAATTTATTCTGAAGGCATTTGATTCAAAATGGTTTAATTACAAATCCTTTGAACTGAAAGTTTTGCAACTATCAAGTCTTTCAACTTGATATTCTATAATATCAAAGAATTAAAAAAAACAGACAATTTTATACTTTTGAACTGAAACCAAACAATTTAGAGTATTTAAATCTGAAATTATTAAATTTGAATTGAACTAAAAAAGCTTTTGTTACTTTCAAAATTAATGAAGTCAATCTTGTATTCTTTGAAAAATTGAACTAAAAAAATAAACTAAAAAAAAATTAAAATAAAAAATCGCGAGACAAAAAACACGCAAAAAGCGAGCGGAAACAGAGAAGCTTCAATGTGGATAGAATGAAGGAATCGTAGATTATTATATATTACCAGTGTGAAAAGGAAAGAACTATTCATAATAGTGAAAAAAGCAGAAATAATAATCCTTTGATATGAGGACTGATAAGGCCATTGTCCAGTACAGGACATCAATACTTTATTGAGTCTAAAATAACTTGAATCGAAGATGTCCATCGTTCGAAGGTTGTGATCTAACTGAGGCTCGCATTTGCTACAATGTCAGAAAAAATTCACATGTATAGCTTGGGAAAATATTTATGAGAGTCCTCCCTTGAAGTGTAATTATTCTATGGCTTCACTACGCCACGCGAGTCCCTTTCGACGAACTCGTGAATTTATTATCTCATAATAGGGATATAATAGCAGACTTAGTTTCCGTCGCTCGTATTTCTTGGAGACATTTTAAAATAATTATAGGTCTATACATTTTCAGAATCTTATTCTTAGCACCTATAGGTGAGAATTTTTTCCTTAGGAAAGACACGTCAAGTCTCGAAGGGTTCATATTTATTAGTGGACAGTTATATGTATCCTGATATACTATAACTGCAGTAGCTTTTCATTAATCAAATGTTTTCCCTAAGTTCACAATATTTGTCTACCCTCTGCAGTGGTCACTTTTTAGGGCGAATACAAAATCTAAAAAAGACTAAACTTATTTAAGTTTATCAATTATAACCTTTGCAGGAAATAATGATAATCTAATTTTTTTTACAGAGTACATCTTACACGTGCTACTTCATGGGGATTTCTAATAAATGCACCGAAAAAACGATATTCTAATTTCAATAATTTCCCACTAAGTTTGAGAATATTTGCAACTTAAATAGGCGCCAAGAATATATTCTTAATGTACGATGGAGGCCCTCTTACTTCAAGAATATATATTCTGGTCTAATTTTAAGAATTTCCCACTAAGTTTAAGAATAGTTGCAACTTAAATAGGCGTCAATATATTCTTAATGTACAATGGAGGCCCTCTCACATTAAGAATATATATTCTTATCTATAACATAATAAGGTACAGTTAATCTTAGACTATAGTCAGATTTGAATATTTTTTAATTCAAAAATATTTTTTCAGTAAATGATACAATATAAATTATTATTAGTATCATAACATTGCAATTTCACGTTATAGACAACACACAAATGAAAATATATAATGTATATATAGTTATAGATCTATATATATTGTAGCGGTCTTATATAATTTTATTTTATTTCACTGTAAATAACAGAAAGTTTTAATTAATTAATTATTAATTTTCTTTCATTGCTTATCATGAAAATTATGGTTACATAAATTTGAAAATGTGTGTTTATATAATTTAAATATTTATACACGGTTATAATTTTCTTTTTAATTATAAGAAAATTCCAATATAGATAAATTTAATCCCAAAAAAACTAAAAAGAAAACTGTAATGATAAGAGCGACAGTCAGTTCACTGGTATGCCCGTTGTTAAGTTTACATAAGTAACTTACTGCACAGAAAAAACAAAATGTAATCTTCACAGCGATTTCAGAGTAATCTTTACCTGCAAAAAAAATTAACTTCACGTGTTAAAATTTACCCAAAACATGGGAAATGGTTACCATATCAACTCTATGAAATCTTGTTTTGTTTCGATGCGAGAAAATTCAACTTTATTTACTTGAAAATTACCTGCAACGAAAATTCACTTCTGTTTTTTCTGTGTGACATGTTTGATGATATGTTTAAAAAAAATCTTTATCTATCATCTCTTATCACTCCATGCACTTTCATTTAAAATTTCTACATATGTAAGCAATTAATATTAATATTACACAATATAATTTCATAATTTATTTTTCATCAAAGTAGATCACAAAAGTAAAATGAAATAAAAAAAAATTGTAATCAAATGAAACATAACTAAACAAAGACTTGACTACAGATAACTTGTTTCCATGTTAAGAAATATTTTTAGTTTACCTGACTTGCAGTGATACTCACGATCTTGAATATTTGCACACGATTCCCAAATTCATCGTAAGCGTCGTCAAAAACCTCATTGCAGGATATTAAATCGGCCCTATTCACGTCAGTACCCGGATTGACACCACTTAATTTCAATGGATCTTCAGGCTGAAAAAAAACTCAAACTTTTATAGTGACAATTAAAAGTAAAATATTTGAGTCAAAATGAAAATGACGACTCGGTTAAGCCTAACTGAAATTAACACCTGCATAATAAATTAATGGTTTCATTATTTGCAATTTAAAAGTTTCCGAATCAAACGTGCATTTGCAGATACCTTGGACTTCAATTCTTTTAAACTTTCCAACAGCTCAATCCGCAATCCAATGTCTGGAGTTAATTCTTTTACCAGAATTTCTGTCAGACCTCTAACTCTTCTCATTGTATTTATTTTATGACCTACAGAGAAAACATGCACATGATGCAAAAAAAAAATTATAGTCGGTACGCCATTAATCGCCCTCAGCAAAGTACCTTTCCAGTGGGCACACGATTTTACACGTTTTACGAACGTTTTTAGGACATGTGACAAAAACCGTTTCTGAAACGTTTTCAGAACGTGTTAATTATCGTGTGCCCACTGGGTTGACAATTTTTGTAAAAAGAGCAACGCAGCCGTTGGCTAAAGACGGATTTTACGTTTGTAAAGTCTTTTAAATAAAATTAACATAGATAACATATTGAATTCAATAACAAACACTTTAAGTTCCTAAAATTTCAAGCCGAAACATATATTGCATTTTCAAAAAAATAGTTGAATTTTCAACCGTTTTCTCAAAAATAGTTAAAGATTCAACCAAATAGTAAAATTTTCAAGCCAAAAAGACGAATTTTTTCAAAAACAGTTCAGTTTTCAACAAAAAAGTTACTTTTCAACCAAGAAAAATAAATTTTCAACCAAGAAGGATAACTTTTCTACCATGAACGATGAATTTTTGAACAAGAATGATGACTTTAACGAAATAGTTAAATTTTCCAAAAATAATTAGATTTTTTACAAATTAGTTCAATTTCTAAAAAAATAGTTAAATTTTGAGCAAACAAAGATTTAGTAAACAGTGAACTTGAAATCGGAAAACATACATTTTTAACAAAAAAGATAATTTTCAATCAAGAGAGATGAATTTTTAAGAAGTTGAGCGTTCAACACACATGAATAATTTTGTACCCAAAAAGATTACTTTTTAACAATATATATATATATATATATCTATCTATATATCTATATAAATTTTCTACCAAGTAGTTGCATTTCTAACCAAAAAATTGAATTTTTAACAAACAAGATTAATTTTCTAACCAAAAAAACGACTTTTCAACAAAACACATGAATTTCCGAAGTTTTTTTTTTAATTTCAACGTCAAAAGGACGAAATATTTACAAAAAGTTACACTTTCAACTTAAAAATATGATTTTTTAACCAAAAAGTTTAATTTTCAACCAAATAGTTCAACTATCTACCAAACTGTTGAATTTTTAAGATAAAAAGATGAATTGTCTACAAAACAGTAGAATTTTGAACATAAAAGTTCATTTAAAAGCAAATAGTTGACTTTTCAAATATAAAAATTTTTTTTTTTATAAAACAGTTCGAGTTTAAGTCAAATAATGAACTTTTCAAGCCTCGTTTCAACCAAAACAGATGAATTCTCAACGAAGCATGTATCAGTTAATATTTTAACCAAACAATTGCATTTTTAACCAAAAAGGATACATTTTCAACCAAGATTAAATTTCTAGCAAGAAAGACGAATTTTCAACGAAATACATGAATTTTCAACCAAAAAGTTGAACTCTCAACTAAAAAAGATAAATTTTTAACCAAAAATGGAATAGTTTAATTGTCAGTTAAAAAAGTTTATTTTCAACCAAACATGGAAAGAATTTTCATGAAAATAGTTAAATTCTCAACCAATGAGATGAAAACCTTATGGAAAAGAAGTATTGGTAAGTATTTGATTCAATACTTCGTTTTCATAAGGGACCTTTAACTAAAAAAATAAATTGTTAACAAAGTAGTTGAATTTTTGATAAAAATATGACTTTTTTAACAACTTAGTTGCATTTTCAACAAAATAATTAAATTTTTAAGCAAATAATAGAATATTTAACCAAAGGAGATGAATTCCGAAACAAGAATATAAAATAGTGGCCTTTTTAATGAAAAAAATGAACTTTTGCCCAAAAATATAGTTGGATTTTCTTATTGTGTTTAATTTCTAAATGAAATCTAAGTTCGTGAAGTTATTTCCACTTATAACCCTTCTCCTCGTTACCAACATTAGTTTTTCGCCCCCCCCCCCTCCCACATGCTAATGGAGTTTATGAAAAGTGCCGCCAGGCCACTTTTTCTTTTAGGACTACATCACAGGAGAAGAGATTAAATACAAAAAACAAGGCACAAAATAACTTTAAAAGAAATCATTCTTATACTTACATTCAGATAAGTGGACGAGATCGCCAAGTTGGTGGTCTTCTAGCCACGTTTTCACTTCTTCCATTTTTCATCCGAAATCTGTCGCAGTAATTAGATAATAAGTGACAAGCTCGAAGAAATGCAACCAATTCCGAGGATAAATCGTATGTGCACATCTCTAGCTCTATCTCTTTCTCTTCGCAGAGAACATTATAGTGAGAAAAGTTTGATGTCACATGTCAAAGAATAAATAATGTAGAGAGGTTATGTCGCGTTGTGGAACGCCGGTATTCAACCTCAATGTGACATCAGACCTTTCTCACTCTAACATTTTCTGTAAAGAGAAGAAGATGGATGTAGGCAAGCGATTTATCCTTGGAATGAATTGCATTTCTTCGAGCTTGTTAATTATTATGAATTGGAAAAACTAACCGCACAAAACTAATACGCACAAAACATTGAAAGAACTGACTGAACAGAGCAAGGCGCATTTTCCTTCGCGCATTTCTTCTTTCTCCACTCATATTCTCATTTTAAGAATATTTTTCCCCTTTGGTTAGAAGATACTCATAAAGTAAAGATTTCGCTTACTTCATTAAGAATATTAATAAGAATATGCCTGTAAGAATATGACACTCTTAATATTAGAATATCGTTTTTTCGGTGTGGTACCTTCAATGGTATCAATCATTGATATGATCAAAGGAATTTTGGATATTGGGTGTTCTGCTTTCCAGTTAAAATCAGGAAGAATTATTGATGTTTGTGAATATACTCTCCAATCTTACTTTGCTAGGTAAAACTAAAATTATAAATCAAATTGTTATCGCTACATTTTCTTTAAATCAAATGATAAAAACTGACATTTTCTATCACGTTCGAATTGAGAGGCCACTATAATTTTTCGTCATTCGAAAATGATTGATGTAAGAAATAATTTCCTTAAGCCTTTTACTGAAGATATGTAGGTGGTAATTGCGATGACGGTTGTTATTCATTGGGGAATGCTGTATTTTATTGCAAAAATTTATATAATGTAAAAATTACTTGAATGTTTCAATAAAAATTAAAGATTAATGCTTAAATGAGTATCTGAATTCAATTTTAAAAGTTATATCTAAATGTGTTTACATTTCTTTGAAAATCAATGTAAAAAGTTGTTGATAATTCAAATTTCCAGAAATGAAATTTCATGGTTAAAAAATATAAAGTAAAAATGATTTGAATGTTTCAATGAAAATGATAGTTTCCTGCTTTTTATGTCGTACACAGTTTAATTAATTATTGGTCGATTAATTTTGTTAAAAACATTAAATTAAATAAAGATTGAATTTACATTTTTTTTCAATTAAGTAACATAAATTGATAATTTACTTGAAGGTCATGTAATTAAATATGGCCTATTATTTTTATAATAAAAGTTTATTTTTTTCTTTAAAATACCTCTGTTGCAATTATATAACCTTTTCAAATGCTCGTGACGTTGTGAAATGACTCTATCTGAATTTAATTTTCTAGATTATATGTACATATATTTTAGTTTTTTCATTAAATTAGTTTAAATGGTTAATGATGAATTAAATGTATAGAAATTAAATTTCAAAATTAAAGCCAACAGCCATACCACGCTGAAAAACCCAGTTCTCGTCAGATCACTGAAGTTAAGCAGCGTTGGGCGCGGTTAGCACTTGGATGGGTGACCATTCGAGAAAACTGAGTGCTGTTGGCACATCGTGGGTGTGGTGAGCCCACACTTGTAGTTATTTACTACAAGTTATCAACCTAGAAACACTACCCGAATCGGGTAGTGTCACGCCTACCCCGAAAGGGAAATGGCTTAATGGTATACAAAGGAGAATATAATATAAAAATTATTTGAATGCTTCAATGAATATAATTGTGTAATGCTTTTTATGTTATGAACTGATTAATTTATGATTAACTGATTCTATTGAAACTTACATTTTCTGGGATTAGTTTAAAAAGTTATTAATAAATCAAATATTCAGAAATTAAATTTCAAATTTAGAAATAAATATATAAAGTAAAAAATTTGTGAACGATCTAATGAAAGTTATAGTTTAATGCCTCTTATTTTTTGAACTGATTGATTATTTTTCAGCTAATTAATTTTTTTTCAAAATATTGAACTAAATGAAGATTGATTTTGATTTTTTTCAATTAATTACATAAATTTATTATGCACTTTAAGGTTATGTAATTGAATATTGGCTATAATTTGTATAATAAAAGTTTATTTACATTTAAAATACCTCTATTCCAATTACGTAATTTCTGTCAATGTTTGTGATGTTGCGAAATGATTATCTGAATTTAATTTTCAAAATTATATGTAAATATTTTTTTTATTTTCGCTCAAATTACTAAAAAAGGTTACTAACAAATCATATTTTTAGAAATGAAAGTGAAAATAAAAATAAAAATGTGAAGTAAACATTGTTTGAATGCCTGAATGAAAATTATAGTTTAATGCTTTTTATGCTGTGAACACATTATTAGTTATTAGCTGATTAATTTTCTTCACAATATTAAATTAAATAAATATTAAATTTTGATTTGTTTAAATTGGGTAAATAAATTGATTATTCACTTTAAGGTTATTTAATTGAGTATTCGCTATAATTTTCATAATAATAGATTATTTATGTTCAAAATACCTCTATTCCAATTGTAGAATTTTTGTAAATTTTTTTGATATTGTGAAATAAGTATCTAAACTCTGCTTTCAATATTATATGTACATATTTTTTAATTTTCCATGGAATTGGATTAAAACATTATTAATAATTCAAAATTTCAGAAAAATATAACGTGAAAATTATTCGAATGTTTTAATGAAAATGACTGTTTATTGCTTTTTATGTTGTGAAATGATTAATTATTATGTACATATATATATATTAATTTTTTATGAAATTAGTTTTGAAGGTCATTAATAAATTAAATGTATGGAAATGCAATTTCAAACGAAAAAAATATATAATGCAAAAATTATTTAAATTTTTTAATGAAAATAATTGTTTAATGCTTTTTATGTTGTGAACTGATTAGTTAATTATCGACTGATTTTATCAAAACTCACATTATCTGGAATTAGTTTTAAAGGTTATTAATAAATTGAATTTTCAGAACTGAAAGTTCAAATTAAAAAAAAAGAGGTAAAGTAAAAATTATTTGAATGTTTTAATACAAATTATAGTTGAATGCTTGTTATTTTGTAAACTGATTAATTAATTATTAGCTGATTAATTTTTTTCACAATCGTAAATTACATGAAGATTGAACTTTAATTTGTTTCAATTAAGTGACATAAATCGATTATTTATTTTTAAGTTATATAATAATTGAATATTGGCTATAATTTTTATAATAGAAGTTTATTTATATTTGAAATACCCGTATTCCAGTTACATAATTTTTTAAATGTTTTTGATCTTGTGAAATGAGCATCTGAATTAAAATTTCAAAGTTATGTGTACATATGTTTTAATTTTTTTTGAATTAGTTTGAAAGGTTATTAATAATTCAGATTTTCAGAAAAATATAAGGTAAAAATTATTTGAATGATTCAATGAAGATAATTATTTAATAAGTTTCATATCCTGAAATGATTATTTAATTATTAGCTGATTACATTTTTGCATAATAATAAATCACATAAAGATTTAATTTTAATTTGTTTCAATTATTATCAATTGAAATTTTCAGAAATGCAATTTTAAATTTAAAAAAATATATAAATTGAAAATTATTTGAATATTCTAATGAAAATAATATTAAACATTATTTCTTTATTAATTTTTTGAATTATCATTATACATATCATTATGAATTGATTTTATTAATAATTGAATTTTCTGGAATTATTTAAAAAGCTTATTAATAAATAAAATATTCATAAACGAATGTTAAAATTTAAAAACATATAAAGTGCAAATTATTTCAATCTTTCCATGACAATAATAGTTTGATGTTTTTATGTTGCAAACAGTTTAATTAATTATTAGTCAATTCATTTTGTTCAAAGTTTTGAATTAAATAAAGATTGAATGAAGTTTGTTTCTCAATTAAGTAACATAAATTGATTATTTACTTTGAGGTTGTGTGATTGAATGTGGGCTATTATTTTTATAATAAAAGTTTGATTTTTCTTTAGAATACCTCTATTACAATTATATAATCCTTTTAAATGTCTTTGATGTCGTTAAACAAGTATCTTAATTGAATTTTTAAAAATATATGTACAGATATTTTAATTTTGTTTGATTTATTTTGAAAGGTTATTAATAAATTAAATGTATATAAATGCAATTTCAATTTTAAAGAAGAATATACATTATTCCTGCCACTTCCTCCCCTCGTCACACATTCTCCATTCCCTTCTAACTTGCCATCTCTCCTCCTCCCATCTTGAATGTCCCGTGTTTCCTCTCCTGTCTCTATTTAATATTTCCTGCAGGCATACTTGAGCAACTTTGCTACCCTTACTACTCTTAAGTTTCTCTTCAAAATTCCAGACCCTTTTCCTCTGCCTTATCACCAATTTCTCTCTCCCTGTTTCTTCTCTCAACATATATCCTGGGCAGTTCCAGCTCACTCCCATAACCCATCTCAGAAATCTCTCTTGCATGTTTTCTACTTTTTTGTACTCCTTCCACCCCCAAATCTCCACTCCATAACACATCACAGACCATACCAGTGAATCAAACAGCCATACTCTCATCTTCCAGTCCTCTTTGAATCTTCTTTTTCCAATCCCCCACACTTGACCCATCACCTTACTTGCACTTTCTATCCTTTTTTTCACTTGTAGATTATTTCCACCTCCCGCTTCGAACCAGAATCCTAAATAACAAAACTCCTCTACCATTTCCACCATTTGCCCATTTATCTTCCATCCATACTTTACTTCATTCTTTCTCTTCCTGAAACATACTATCTTTGTCTTCGTCACATTAATTGTCAGGTCTTTTCTCTCACATACTCTTCTAATCCTTTTATTAGCAAGTTCATTCCACTTTCATTTTCTGCCAGGAGCACCACATCGTCCGCGTACGCTAACGAGTATATTCTCTTACTTCCTAGAACTATACCCCCTTTACCTTTCCTTTCCATTTTCTCTTCTAGGTCTGCTAACAATATACTAAACAACAACGGACTTAGCGGGCACCCTTGCCTGAGACCCCTCCCTGTCCAGAACTCTTCTCCTTTCTGTTCCCCGATCCTCACCCTTGTCTTCGTCTCTGTAAATACCTCTTTTATCCTCTCAATCAGCTCTTCGTCCACCTCCCTTTCTTTCATTGCCTTCCAAAAAACTTTCCTATTCACCGAGTCAAAAGCTGCCTGAAAATCTACGAAGAGTGCTACCAATTTTCCTTTTTTCTGTCCCAGATTCCTGTTGACTAGATAGTTCAGCACGAAAATGTTATCCACTGTCCCCATCCCCTTCCTGAATCCTGTTTGATTGTGTGGAATACATCCTTTGTCTTCTGCCTGTTCTGCTAATCTGTTTGTAAGCACCTCCAAGTATATTTTATACGTTACTGGCCATACTCTATTACATACTTCCCAAATCTCTTCTCTAACCCTTCTTCCGCCAATTTTAACGCTTCATTCTCCATCCCATCCTCTCCTGTCGCCTTGTTTCTTTTTAACTTATCAATTGCTTGATTCACCTCCTCTCTAGTCAACTCATTCCCACCTTCCATGTCTCTCTCCTTGATCTTTCTACCTTCCCCCCTCACCTTGCTATCCACCCCTCCTAGCAATTTCTTGAAAAATACCGTCCATTAATCCATACTTATCTCTCCAGTGATTCCTTTCCATCCACTCCTTTCTCTATTATTCACCTCCCATTCTCTTCCTTCCTTTATTGCTTTCTCTACCTCCTCCGTATACCTCGCCTTCTCCTCTTGTCGTTTTACATCCAGTAATTTCTCGTGTTCCCTTTTTCTTTTATTATGCTCCTTTCTGTCTATCTCTCCTCTTCTTCAATTCCTTAACGATAACTTTAACGCTAACGCTCTTTACTCTCTATACATTCCACATCCCACCATCCTCTCTCCTCCCGCCTTTCTTCCTCATTTGGCCTAATTTCTTCCACTATCTTCTCTACCCTTCCCCTCATCTCATACAACATCTCACCCAGACCTCTCCCGTCTTCAATCATCACATTCTCTTCTTCAATTCTTTCCGTATATTCTCTTAGCTTATCTACTCCCCATTTTCCCATCTTTGCTTTCTTCCGTGTCGCCCGCTCCTTCTTCCTTCCTTCTTTTCTCCAATTCCCACATTTCAACGTTGCAATGACTTCCATTCTTTCCAACAGCCTCCTCATCCTTTCCTCGGCTAGAATGTAGTCTATTACTGTTTCGCCTTTTCCTGCAAACGTGATCTTCCCTTCCTCATCCCCCTCGGAGTTCCCATTACAAATAAAGCATCCTGTTTCTCCCAGAATTTCCAACAGAGTCCTACCCTCCTGGTCCGCCTGTTTATGTTTCGATTTTCTCCTGAAAGTCTCACTCTCTTCATCCCATATTTCCCCTCCCTGTTCCCCCATCCAAGCATTCAGATCACCTCCTATCAACACCAATTCGTCATCCTTTTTCGCCACCCATTTCCTAATCACACTCCAACCTTCTTCTTCTCCCCTTCTCCTGTAAACGCAAACTATCCTCACCTTTCTTCTTCCTATCTTCACCATTCTCGTAATTGCTCCATCCGTTTCCTCAAATCCCATTTCTATTCTCTTTTCTCCCACCAATTCATTCCTCACTCCTGACCCCATACCCCCTTTCTTTCTTCCCTTTACCTTCTCTTTCTTCGCCTCTTGCATCTGCCACATATATCCCTTGGGTAACTTCCTCTTCACTCTCTTCCAATCCTTCTCATCTACCCTTCTTTCCTTTCACCCTCTACTGTTTCCATTACCTCCTGCCTTATATCCTTAGTCTCCACTTCTTCCCCTCGTCGCCCTCCTTCTTTCCTTTCACCCTCTACTGTTTCCATTACCTCTTGCCTTATATCCTTAGTCTCCACTTCTTCCCCTCATCGCCATGGACCCTCCCTACACACTTCACTCAGTTTTTCTTTCCCATCATCCCATATCCACACATTCCCATTTATCCACATCCTGTCTTTCCCTATCCATACCGTGTTCCCTTTCACTCTTTCACTCTTCCACTCCATGCTCTCTGATTCATCATCCACTTTCATCTTCTTTCATTCCACGTCATATCCTCCTCTATCCTTTCTTCCCTCCCCTTTAAAGCTTTCTTCTTTCTCAAGATATCAACTTTTTCTTCCTCATTTCTCACTTTCACTATGTACATACGTGATTTACCTTCAATCTTCCTTCCCACTCCATTTACCTCTTCCACGTGCACTTTTGCCCAAATTTCACCCATCAACTTTTCCATTTCTTCTCTTCCTGATACACTATCCACTTTAATTCCTCTAATCACTATATTTCTACTCCGTCTCGTCTTCTCTTCTAATTCCATTTTAAGATTGTGGTATAGAAGGAATCGTTATGTAATCGAATATTGGATATGATTCTTATAATAAAAGTTTATTTATATTTAAAATACCTCTATTCCAATTTCATAATTTTCAAAATGTTTAGGATGTTGTGCGATAATTATCTAAATTCAATCTTCAAAATTATACGTAAATGTGTTTCAAGTTTTCATGGAATTAGTTAAAAAGATTATAAATAATGGAAATTTTCAGATAAATATTAAATACAAGTTATTCTAATATTTCAATGAAAAGAATTATTAAATGCTCTCTATGTTCTGAACTTATTCATTAAATATTAACTGTTTCTGTTAAGTATTACATTTTCTGGAATTAGTTAAAAGATTATTAATAAATTAAATTTAATAAAAGAAAAGTCCAAATTTAAAGCAAAATATATATAAGTTAAAAATTATTTAAAAGTTTCAATGAAAATAATTTTTTCATACTTTTTATGTTGTCAACTGATTAATTAAGAATTAGCTGATTAATTTTGTTCACAATATCAAATTACATGAAGATTGAAATTTAATATTCATTAATTAATTAACATGAATTAATGATTTACTTTGAGATAATGTAATTGGATATTGGCTCTAATTTGTATAATAAAAGTTTATTTATATTTAAAATAGTCCTATTCCAGTTACATAAATGTCCAATTGTTTCTGAGGTTGCGAAATGAGTATCTGAATTCAATTTTCAAAATTATATGTACATATGCTTTCATTTTTCGTAGAATTATTTTAAAAGATACTTCAAATTTATTAATTAAATTATTATAAATATTCACTTTGCCTAAGTATTTAGGCAAATCATTAAACCTTAAAATACACATAAAATACACAATATGAAGTAACAATTATTTGAATGTTTTAATGAAAATATTTATTTGATACTTTCCATGTTCCGAACTGATTAATTAATTATTAGCTGATTAATTTTTTTCACAATATTGAATTACATTATTATTGACTTTTAATTAATTTTAATGAGATAACATAAATTGATTATTCACTTCAAGGTTATGCAATTGAATATTGGCTATAATTTTTATAATAAAAGTTTGTTTGAATACCTTCATTATAATTATATAATTTTTTAAAATGTTTGCGATGGTCTGAAATGATTGTCTGAATTCAATTTTCAGAATTATATGTACATCAGTTTTAATTTTTTATAAAATTTGTATAAAAGGTTATTAATAATTTAAATTTTAAGTAATGTAATTAAAAATGTAAAAAATATGAATTCAAAATTAATTCAATATTTAAATGAAAATATTTGTGTAATGCTTTTTATGGTTTTAAATGATTGATTAATTATTGATTCTATTAGAAATTAAATTTTCTGGAATTTTTTCAAAAGCTTATTAATAAATCAAAATTTCCAGAAATGAAAGTTCAAATTTAAAAAAAAATATAAAGTATAAACAATTTGGTTATTTCGATGAAAATAATTGCTTGAGGGTTTTTATGTTGTGAACTGCTTACTTAATTATTAGCTGATTAATTTTTACCAGAATATTGAATTACATGAAATGATTCTGATGTTGTCAAACAGTTTCTGCATTCAATTTTCAAAGTTATATGTGAATATGTTTTTATTTTTTCTGTAATTAGTATGAAAGGTTCTAATATATTAAATTTCCAGAAATGATAGTAATTTTTTTTTAAATGTAGAATAAAAATTATTCCAATGTTTGAATGAAAATTATAGTTGAATGCTTTTTATGTTATAAACAGATTGAATAATTATTAGCTCATTATTGTTTTCAACAATTTTAAATTACATGATGACTGAATTTCAATTGCTTTTCATTGGGTAACATAAACTTATTATTTACTTCAAGGTTATGTAATTGAATATTGACTATAATTTGTATAATAAACGTTTTTTTAATGTCTAAAATACCGCTATTTCAATTATATATATATATATATATATATATATATATATTTAATTTTGCGATAATGTGAAATGAGTATCTGAATTTTCATTTCGAAATTATGTGCACATATATTTTAATTTTCTCTGGAATAGTTTAAAAGGTTATTAATAATTCAAATTTTCAGAAAAATATGAAGTAAAAATTATTTGAATGATTCAATGAAAATAATTCTTCAATCCTTTTTGTGTTATGAAGTAATTAATTAATTATTGGCTGATTAATTTAAAAAAAAAATTAAATAACATAAATATTCAAATTCAATTTTTCTCTATCAAGTAACATAAATTAATTATTCACTTCGAGGTGATGTGATTGAATATTGGATATAATTAGTATAATAAAAATTTATTTTTTTAAACCTATCTCTATTACAATGATGTAATTTTTTAATAATATTTATGATGTCAAATGAGTATCTGAATTCAATTTTCAAAATTACGTGTGCAATGTTCAGCAGTTTTATTTTGTTCTGAAAATTAGTATGAAAGGTTATTAATAATTAAAATTTTCAGAAGTGAAATTTCAAGATTAAAAGAAATATAAAGTGAAAATTATTTAAATTTTGTAATGAAAATAATTATTCAAGGCTTTTTATTTTGTAAACTGACTGATTGATTATTGACTGATTAATTTTTTTCACAATATTAAATGTTGTACATATTAAATTATTATAAAATGATTATTTACTTTAAGGTTATGTAATGGAATATTGCATATAATCGATGTAATAAACGTTGATTAATATTTAAAATACCCTTTTTCCAGTTACATAATTTTTAAATTGTTCCTGATGATGTGATATGATTATCTGAATTCAATTTTCAAAATAAGGTTTTAATTTTTCCTGAAATTAGTTTAAAAGGTTAATAACAATGAGAATTAAAAAAAAAATATATATATATATATAAAATGAACATTACTTACATTTTTCAATGGGAATAATTGTTTATTGCTTTTTATGTTGGAGAATGATTAATTAATTATTAGCTGATTAGTTGTTTCACAATATTAAATTACATAAAGATTGAATTATAATTTTTCTATATTAAGGAGCATGAATTAATTATTTATTTCAAGGTTATGTAGTTGAATATTGGTTATAACTCGTTAAATGGAAATTTATTTATATTTAACATATCTCTGTTGCAACTATATAATTTTTTTAGATGTTTGTGCTATTTTGGAAAAAGAAACTCAATTTCGCTCTCACAATTATATGTAAATATGTTTTAATTCCTTCTGAAATGAATTAAAAATGTTAATTATAATTATAGTTTTCATAAAAATATAAAGTAAAATTTATTTGGATGTTTCAATGAAAATATTTGTTCATTAATTTTTACGTTGCAAACTGATTAATTTTTGTAATATTGAACCGTATAATTATTGAATTTTAATTTTCATTTTGTGTGGTAACAGGAATTGATTACTGACATTAATATTACATCATTTAATATTGGCTATGATCTGTGCAATCAAAGTTTATTTATGTTTCATACCTCTATTATAATTGAGTAATCTAGCATGACGTCATGGTTATGATAGGATAAGTGGAAATTTCAGGAAGGTGAGCATAGTTGGTACATATTTACAATAAAATAAGACATGCCAAAATTTCAGGTTGGAGTATCGGATCGATTTGATCAGAATCGGGCACTAGAACTTAAAATTTTGGATAGTTAGTTTCATTTCGTGAAACTGAAAGGTCTTCAACTGATGAAAGGATAAAACATCATTGCGCAAATGCATTTTACACTTGAAAAATATTACTATTCATACATTTATAAGGTACTTTTACTTTTAGAATATTTTTTTCTAAAAGTCGTATGCATTCCCATGTAAGGATGTAATAACTATGCTAACCTTCATGACATTTACACCTATCCTATATCATGATTGTGACGTCTAGCTCAAATACTCAATCATATAATTATTTTAAATGTTTGTCACCAATTCTCGATTATCAAATACCACTTTTTGCACGCTTCAGAGAAGAAAATGGAAAAAAATGGAAGGTTGTCGGAATTAAAGTAGGAAATATCATCTTTAAAATGAGATTAGGAACATGATAAAATATCGACTGTTCTCAAAATTGTCATGGAAAATGTGGAAGTATAACCAAGGCGAAAATCGGACGGTCCATTGGTGACTGCATTTTTTGTTTTGTTGTTTTTCGCACGTTAACAAAAGATTTAAATTCGACATTCGACTCATTTTAAAGAGGAGATTCCAAGCTTTAATTTATCGAAGTTTGAATTTTTTCAATTCACTTCCCTGAGGCATGGAGGAGTGGGACTTAATATATCGCTGAGATTACCACGAAAAAAGAGGGGCATTTATTTTAATTCAATTTTCAAAATTATATGTGAATATATTTTTAATGTTTTGTCGTACGCTGTTGTTTTTCTGAATTATTTGAACGTTATAATATAATAATTATTTAATGATTTATCGATGTTTCTTGATTCACAGATTTACAAAAATGGCCGTGAAATGAGGATTTGAATTCAATTTTCAAAATGACATGTGCATATGTTTTAATTATTTAGTAATGTATTCTGACACGCTCTTCTTTTTCTATGGAAATTTATTTAAACATTGCAATGCAAATACATGTTAAATGATTTTTGTATTGAGAACTGAGAATCGGATCAGAATAGGATTTTTTAAAATTATAGGTATTAATTTTTTAATGATTTAGTGATGTATATTGATGCTTACATTTAAAAAAATGGCCGTGAAAGTACCCGCAAATACCATTGTACAAAAATTATGTTTTTTTTTTTTTCAAAATATTGAATTACATAACTTGCACTTGAAATCTTCAAATTATATCTCGACATTTACTATTATAAATAGTAATAGTAAATTCTACGTTACATGGATTCACTAAATACATTCCTTGAGAATATAATTTCAGCAAGAATTTGATTGGTCAAGAAATTTGAACGAATAAATAGTGATTCGAAAATTGAGTAAAGGAGAAAAATGAATAGAAAAATTTAGCGCGCGCTCGCGCGTGCACGTAGTAGTCTAGTATCATTTAAAGTCTCCCAGAAGGCGTCTTTGACTTCTCTCGGATCGCTATCAACTGGGGCGTAGCACGCCATGATAAATATTCTTCTGATTCCTACCTTCATTCTAGCTTACAACAATCTGGGGGATACAAAATCATGATTTTTGAGATGCTGTCTTGCTTTTTCATTCATAATCAAACCGACCCCTTGACTACCATCTGATTCACTACCTACTCCTGACCATATTTCAAAAACCGCCTTTCAATACCCCATTTTCTATGTTTCTGCTTTCGCAACCCTTTTTCTTGGTCTCAGGTACACATAAAATATTTAGCTTCTTTACGTGCAAAGTTTCTCGTAGTTCCCCTACCTCAAGATCATTCACCCCTCTAGCATTCCAGACAACCAGTCTCCATTCATCGCCTGAAAGTCGACCTTTACATTTACCGTATGTATGCATTTCGTCAATCGAAGTTTTAGTCCATTTCGAGCCTATTTTATTGTTTGTATTATTCATTGTTTAGATTGTAAGCCCAACTACCACTTTTATGCGCGATTTTTATCTTGCGAGTCGAAATCATGTCCAAGTTAAGTATTGATTCGTCGTATAGTGGAGAGTCTAGTTGTAACGTCAGTCCCACCAAACTTCGGTTATTGGGGGGGTGGGGGGCGAGGACCGAGAATGGAAATCGAGATGAGTCGCAATTGGTTGGAGTTTTATGCTGAGAAGGTCACAAGCCTTCAGCAGCGTTGCATTAAAGAATTAAAGAATGTTTGACATATCGCATCAAGGTAATCGCCATCAGTTCATTTTTCGAATTTTTAACCACTCCAAAGTGCTTTTGGATAAATTAATCCCTGGAAACTCTCAAAAAGTTCCAACATTTGAGAATTTCTTGAAAAATTGTGAAATTCCTTTGAAACCATTGAACTCAATTAAAAATTCCTACGAATAGAGAGAGGAAAAATCTTGAAATATTTGAAAATCCTTAAAATCTCCTCAAGCATTTCAATTTTCTTGAATTAATTCTTTGAAATTCGATTGACCTAAATATTAGTACATTTCATTGAAGAGCAGAGAAATTATGGTAATTTATATATTTTCAAAATCGGTTTTTTATGGTAAAACTTTTTTCATCAACATAATTCAAAGTTGATGCATGAACAGAAAAGATGTGTTGCTTCGAGTCGAATCGATTGACTTATAATTTTAATACATTTTATTCAAGAGTAAGAAAGCTATGGTAGTACATAATATTTGAAAATACGGTTTTTTATGGTAAAACTTTTTTATTCAACATAATTCAAAGTTGATGCAACAATATAAAAGATTCCTTGGTCCGAGACGAATCGATTGACCTACAATATTCATACATTTTATTAAAGAGTGGGGAAGTTATGGTAATTTATATATTTTTTCAATCGTTTTTTATAGTAAAAATTTTCTCATTCTCATAATTCAAAGTTGATGCGAGAATAGAAAAGTTGTGTTGATTCAAGATGAATCGATTGACTCATAGCATTTAGACATTTTATTGAAGAGTAAGGAAGCTATGGCAATGAATAATATTTGAAAACACGATTTTTTATAGTAAAACTTCTTTCACTAACATAATTCAAAATTAATGCAAGAACGGAAAAGATTCCTTGATTCGAGGAAAATCGATTGATCTATAATATTAATACACTTTATTGAAGATTGAGGAAGTTATGCTCATTTATAATATTTGAGTCATCTATTTCAAACAGAAAAACTTTTTTCATCAACATAATTCAAAGTTGACGCATGAATAGAAAAGATTTTTTGATCATAAATTATCAAATAGAGTAATTCTGACAATTTTTGTAAAGAAATCCTAAATCTGGGAAAGGGATCGGGTTGCGACAGAACTTTTTCCTTCCCTTTTTCAGCTCGAAAAATTATCATTTCGAATACAAAATTTGATTTGTCTGATTTGACTTTGTGTTAAAATTTTTTTTGAATTATTTTGTAGTTTTGCATTTTTTGTACATTTCTATTTTCAAATTGATCAAAATGAAGACTTTGGTTTGCCTATTATTCAAAAAAATAACTAATGCTTCCTCTATGAGGAAGCAGATACATTTGCTAACGGGAAGCAAAGTGTTCGTGAAATGAGCACCATATAATTATAAATACAAACAAAGTGGAAACACTCGAGATCGAATTCACAGCTAGTTTTTATCTTTTCTGCATATATTTTGAACATTTTTTTGTTTTAGCAAAGTCGCATGTCCTGTCACGAGACTTCTAGCAAAGTATCAAATTCATATCCATCAGAAATGCATTCCTTGGAACAAACAATTCATTGGAACAAAAATCAACTTCTTTGAACTGAAGAAGTTTCTTTGAGTGGCAAGTTGCCGTTTATCGACCGGTGAAAGATGTCTGTGATCGGGGTACACTTTATTTCCCTCGGGAAATAAAGTGGCATTCTGTCCCTGAAAACGGGATTATAAAGCATCCAGCAACTACGAAAAGTATAGGAAAAGCTGCCACCTCTATGCCTACTAGCCTAGTCCTAAGTCCCGCTTAGCAACCTTACTATCATGTGTCAAAATGCGCTTTGCGCTCCTAATACAGAAACGTGCAAACGTTACGGACGCAAAAACTACATTTTACGTCTATGTCATTGATCATACGTCTATGAGAAATGCTTGCTTGTCAAAGCAGTTAAAGCAGAGGTTAAAGTGTTGTGCCGAAATGGAGAAAAGTGCTGGCGATAAACCGTTACCGCTCGTTGTGTCTGAATGGTCAGATTTAATATACAATTTATTCGGGCATTAAGCATTATTCCTGTGAAAATAATAAAATTTAATTTTAAATTATTACTTTAAGAAATTAATGAAAAAAGTATTTTAGCTGGTTATGATGAATGAATGCACATATGTATATTAATAAATGTTTTACTGTTACGTCCAAAAATGTATTAATTAAATAAATTTAAGAATTGTTTGAATTAAAAACTTTCGAAAGTTAAATAATAATAACTTTTGCAAAGTATTAATATTTTATAAGTCGATGTTCTATCTTATAAATGCAAAGCGTTTAATTTTTTAATTGATTTGGGTGTTTTAGGTTGAAATGAATTAAGGAAATTCAAGTGAAAAGATACATATATTTTTTACCGTGTGCGTCTGTGTGGGTGTAGGTGTAAAATTTAATAATACTGTAAGGTGCGAGCCACGTAATTAATGAAATAATATCAGCGCCTAACATTTCACCTTTTTTGTTTATAAATTAATCTGTGGTAGGAAATAAGAAATAAATTAGGATAATGACGTGACAGTGAAGACGCTAATCTGTTGAGGCGCTAGTGTGTACACTCACACTCCCGACATAACATTTGAACAACAAAAGATTAATAGTCGAGAATGGAAATTAGAAACTAGGGAAGAACAAATACATTAGTCAAAGTTTGTTATTAATTAAAATATTGAGAAAAAGAATAAAAAGGAAAAATTACAGGAAATAAAATTCAATTAAATCATGAATTAGAAAATAATATTTCAAATCGATGTCCTTTGCGTTATCACTCATTTATAAAAGTTTGGCAATAATACGGACTCCAAAAAATAAATTAATCAAGGTACAATTCAATTTATAAAACGTCTTAGAAACTTGAACTGTACGCTTGATTAATGAGAATAATACTTCATTAAAGACTATAGGAAAGCATAACGATTGTAATTTAAAAAGGACAATAACCTTTCCAATTTCTCAACTTCTATGAGTCTTCAAAATAAAAAGGAACCGTAGTTGCGGAAATATAAGTTCACTGACTTTTAGAAATGATTGGAATCACTAATGATGGGTCATCGAATTATTGGAAGCAATATCGCGGAAGAAGACCGATCGTGCTGAAGAAATGCAATTTTGCAAAATACGGCCAATTGCTCGCCCAAAATTTTCAACGGCCGAAAGCAGTACCTCTCCCGCCCGTTAAATCAGAATCTACAATTATAATCCAAACATATTAGAAAATCAGTTTTTAACTTGACCGCGCGACTGACTCAACTCACTGATTTCGTCGGTATTTATTTAGAGATTGTGTTTTCTTATATCCTTTTCATTTTCTTAAATCCTCGTTTCTGACGTTAAATTGAACTCAAAAGAAAAAGAGAAGAAGTCGTCAGTTTCTCTGGAAACGATATTAGTTTTCCTCTTTTGCTTTTTATTTACTAATAATCGGTCCTGACTAAATGAATACAAAAACAAAAAAATAGAAAGAACATGTCAGTTTTAAAGTCGGTTCTGACATAAATAATCAAAAATACGCTTGACACAAGAAGTTAGTAATTACAAGTGTCATTTATCCCACCGAAATTTACACACATACACACACACGCACACACCACCAAAATATATAAATATATGTATTATTCTTGTAATAGTTACTATGTGACATCTGATAACAAAAAAAAAATATATATATATAAATATATATAATTTAAATGAAGGGTTAAACAACCACCGCAGGGTCCTACTGAGAGCAACTGCCATCTAAAAAATGAAACCGGCTTCCAGTAGAACCGCGGTAAATCACACATATGGCCACGTCTCACAACCGTGAGATGGGTGGTATATATATATATATATATATATTGTAACCCGCGAGTTACAGAACTAGCCTGGGCATATAGGCAAAACGAATATCTCCTGCATGATGCTAACAGAAAAGCAGCATCACACAGGGGAACCTCTACGGCGCAGGCTTCAGTACTCCCACGCGGACGGTATTGCGTAAGCGTGGGAGGGCCAGGTGTAGCACGGGAGATAAAAAGCGCTTCCCGGCCGAAAAACGGGATTCTGAATCTTGCGTCTGAAAAGCGCAGATCGCAGGGTGGAGACCTTGTGAGAGGACTTGAGGATCGTATCGTCTCTTCTTGTCACACAAGTTCCTCTTGACTGGAAAAGATACAAAATATCTGGTCTAGAATCAAATATCTTGAGGCTTTTTCCGTAAAGAGTTGTGCTTACTTTAAGGGAGCCGAGGTGATTACATCGCCAACGCTGCCTACAAAAGAAGTTCAATTTTAAAGCGATCTTCGTTCGTCAGAGATAAGTGAACGAACTTCTAAGGCGATTTCGAGCATTCATTTTGAATTTATTTTATCGAGTTATTGTCCCAAAATATTATATTGGTATTTTTGAGCAAGGTGGAGGTTGTACCTAAGCCATTGGTCCGCACTATACAATATAATATTGTAGCAATCTGTTAATCGTATCTTAAAGATTTACAAGCAGACGAGGAGGTGTACTGCTTAAACTGGTTGAGAAAATCATTTAATGCGAATCTCAGGTTCTGAGGTAAACGTTTATTTTTTTAGCCTGCTGGCCTTAAAAAATTGAAATTCACTTCCATTTTTTACAGTATTTTCTTACAACTAACCCTTAAAACTAACATCCTTCCACACCTTAT
>CAKNYM010041076.1:44452-77101 GCA_932195095.1 Andricus curvator
TGTCACTAAACACGTTCTCACTTCCGCCACCAACATGCAAGTCCCTCAGGTTCTGAGGAAATACCTCGTTTTCAAAAGAGGACTCGGAAAGTCCAAAAATCTAAAATTTCATCTCTACGAAAGAGATTTTGTAAGTCGAGTCCGCTCGCCATCGTTTACCTTCGCTCTCTCCCGTTGAGAACAAAAGCGATCTACCTGGGGCCTGTGCATTCCTCAGCCCAGCTAGCTTGCACCGAACGTGCCTATCCCATGTAGAAACGGCTCCATTTCAATTAGGGCGGTAGTCAGAATCTCACTAGAACAACTGGACTAGTATGTTCTAATCAGGACGTTTTAAGGCACTGCTAAGATTTTTTATTCCGTATAACTAGAAAAACTATGTACATCTAGTTAGGCCCTGATCTTGTATTTGAGCCAGGCTTTAGTTGGTTTCTGATTTAGATGAAAGAACCAAAAAGTTCTAGTCAGGCACTTGTCGGGCCTTAGTCAGCGTACCCCAGATAAACTTTCTGAAGATGGCGCTGCAGTATATATAATATATAATATGATGCAATGCCATCTTCAGAAGTTTGTATGCACTAAATTAGGCTTTAGTAAACAGGCGAATGGCTGCCCCAACAACACGTGACAGAAAACTGAAATTTATTTTCATCTGAAGCATTCGAGTTTTTAACGATTATCAACACGTGTTTTTATTGAAAATAAAACCACGTAAATTTTTATTAAATAAAATTCCAGAAGTAGTTTTGTTAAATTATATTTATTATAATACTTAATGGGGTGTGTGGATATAACCAAAAAAATTTGGGTAATTTATTTTTTCACAATAACATTACTTTGTTTAAAATGAAGATAAAATTGTTTTTAATACGTGAAATATAAGGAAAACAGTTAAATTTGTGCTGTGTATGTGAAACCCAGTGAAAAATAATTAAAATAATCATTTGGCACATTAGAGTGCAAATGTTCAATATTCAGATGTTGTGTGATATAAATATATATGCAAAAACGGTTTTTAAATAACGATATATAAACCTCTGAAATTGTTCGTCCTAAATTGGTGTGTATTTAAATATTCTTATTCATTTTGTTGTTGATAAATCGTTAGTCACATATATTTATATCATAGCTAAATGATGAAAGTACCGGAAAACAGAGAGGGTCTAGACAGGCGGTTGAAGGATATTCTTGTTAGGATCTGGTTAGAAGTTCTAGATAGAGCCTGGCTAAAACAGCGTTACAGAACTAGTCTGGCCTGATCGACAGGTAGCTGCGTGATTTATTGATTATTATTACCAATCAGATTATAGTTAAATTTTCTATTGTGTGTGTTTATACTTTTGACGCTTATTTCGACCTGCGGTCAGCCGCAATTAGGAAAAACCAGACTCCTTACTATGCAAATCACCTTCCTAGAGTGAGACTTTTATGAAATAAATGTAAATTAAACTAAGCTTGTAATTGTCCTGCAGTAAGAATATACATTTTTCGAGGAGTAATGCTATTGATTATACTAAATATTTTGGTTGATGCCAGCTCTTCAACAACTGATTATTTTTATAAATAGCAATTGATCGGGCAGAGTCTAAACAATTTGGCCCGAATGTCTTATTTTGTCTAGAAAAATTATCCGCAATTCATATGTGTTAGGAAATTTTTGTTTGCAAATGGTAGATTTAATTTTTACCTCACGATAAATTCTTTGAGATTCACTATTAATTATTAGGAATTTACCTTGAATCATTTGGAATTCTTCAATTTCGTAGCTTAAAGGAGATGGACAGATGCTGGTGGAAAATTATAAGGGTTTCGCACAAAACCCTAAAAACGTCTTTTTTATATGTTCAAAAAATTATAAATTGCACAACATTTTTTACGTCATAATTGCTTATTACTGTTAACACCGAATGCTAAACGTATCACAGTAGGTAACTACTTATATGGTTGGCCGCAACTACTTAACTATACATGACCAGTGATAAATGAGCGACGGTCGATAAGGAAGTAGGCACCAGCTAATTAGCGATATAATACCATGAGCATACCGACCTACCTAACCATCGGTAATACAGAGACGCTTATGTAATTAAATTAACATACTACATATTATATCCTTCTAGTAAAGTATAATCGAATTATGGCAACGGCCATACCACGTTGGAAACACCAGTTCCCGTTAGATCACTGAAGTTAAGCAGTGTTGGGCGCGGTTAGTACTTGGATGGGTGACCGTCTGATACTACTGCGTTGCTGTTGGCGGCCGTGGGTGTGGTGAGCCCACACTTGTAGTTATTTACTACAAGAAACTATCCACCTAGAAACACTACCCGAATCGGGTAGTGTCACGCTTACCCCTAGAGGCTCGCCGAAAGGGAAATAGCTTAATGGTATGTACCATCATAGTATATAAACTAATTATAATCGAATAATTACACAAATAAACAATGTTAGACAATAGTTGCAAACACATATTGCATGTGTTTCCAACTATTATTTAGAATTAAGAAACTGGTCATGAAAGAACAAGAGAAGAGTAAAAGAATCAATCATTCATCGACAATTTATATATAAATCAAAACAGTCAATAACCTGAATCAGATGAATGATGGATGAGGAAGTACATGCCATTCGCCACTTTAGCACTTCGTACGTGCCGCTCGTAACTTTATTGAATTGTACGTGCCTTTTGTAACTTTCACGAATTGTACTTTTATTAACAATTTCACTTCAGCGTAGTTTTAAGATAGCTATTTCATCGGCACTCGAGAGTATAAGTCCTTCTTAGATACGTTACACGCTCACCTTCGGGGCAAGGCAAAGTTCGAAGTGCCTGATAGGCGTTGGTATACTTCGCGTGCTCGCAAGCTCTGCCATCGTTAATGTATACTATTAAGCCATTTCCCTTTCAGGGTAGGCGTGACAGCACACCCTACACCCACATCGTACGAAATACCCTGAATTAACCTTGTATGTACTCCTTGTAGCAGGATTGTACAGGTGAAGAGTTTAAATGACCGTCATCGAACATCATGATTCAACAATCGCGTTCAAGATCGTTTCCGCGAACTAACAAACTTTTGAAATAAAAATTCTGTTTTAGAATTTCACAATTTAAATTCGAAATTGCGTAAATAAACCACAACCGAGTGGAATTCTCATATAAAAGATGATTGAAGAATTCATAATTCAAAAAGGCAATTCTGGCCTTTTGAAGCATCTGTGAGGCAGTAGCGAACTTCAATTCATCAAACTAATAACTGGTTGCAGTATATTTCTAATTTAATTTGAAAATCTGCGTTTTTAACTAAACGCGACTCAGATCATACAATCTTATATTAATATCGTTATTTTATCTGTTCTGTAACCATTCGAACTATAGCTACAGAGCCTTTCATAATGCACGAACTCTTTCACTCACTACTCGTCAGAGTGTAATGGTCTACCATTTACTGCCCTTTTCCACTGAACAACACTAGATACTACTTGTTAGTGATAAATGTGCATTTTCGGTCAGACATTTCACTTACAATGTAACGAATGCTAAATTTCCTGATAAACATAAGTAATAACATCACTATGGTGAATAAACTATCACCCTCATCGAAATTAATAAATTTTGAGTTTTCTGGAAAATTCAATTACATTCCTAGCCAAAAAAAAATAATAAAAAATGTCTGACGATCCCAATCAAACTCAAGTCACTAGCGATATCAATCGCAGCCTTAGTGATTCAATGATGAAATCTATGGCCGAATATTTTGCCATACAGCAGGGAGTAATAAACATCCCCATATATGGTGGCAAGAACATGTCTGCCAGATATTTCATCCAGGATATCATAAATGGTCAATCTTTCGTGCCGGTTAGTTGTGAAAAACAATACCTCAATGCAGTCTTAGCCCGGTTAAAAGGTGCTGCAAGAGGATAGCACTCACGCGAAGACCTTTGCAACAATCAATGATTTAATTATACACTCAAAACAGCGTTTTGCTCCCCGCGAAACTTATTCTTGGTACCTACACGAAATTTCGACTATTCGGATGAATAGATAAGAAAATGGTAGCGAATTCTATGATCATGTAATTCTACTCAAAACAGGAGCTCAAGCTGCACTTGAGGATAAATATACCAATGTTAATCCAATTTTCGCCCCTCTAAATGATTGTGCTCTTGAAGCTTTTAAATGCGGGTTACCTGATAATATAGCAGTTCTAGTAGAGACGCATAATCCCCAAAACATAGATTTTGCTTTAAAAGTCACACTTGAATACGAAGCAAGACTGCAAATAAGTGCTCAAACTCTTCCACACTGAGATCGTGATTCAAGACATTATCAACCTCATTATTTAGGGTCACGGGACTGTAATTCTAGTCCCTATGTTCGTTTTATGACAACTTCCGATACATATAAAAACCCGTATCAAAAACGTTCTCAATCACCCGAATTTTCAGATTTCATAAATCAGAACAACCCTCATTTTTCAAATAATCACTTTCCGCCTTATCAAAACCTCCATCAAACTTATAATAAAAATTCAAACAGAAGTTCAGACGCAAAAGAATTTTCAAATTTTCCGTATAATCATATGCCAACACACGAGTATCCGTACACACACGATCCCTACCCCCATTTACCGACGGCTCCGTTACAATGTACAGTATATCGAAATCCATATTATCAGCATGATGAGATCAATCCTCAATCATACATAGATTTAAACTCGCACTCCGCTCGCCGAACAGACGCCGCGACGAACGAGACGAAAGGAGAGCGTCAAACGAGCATAGAGAACTAGAAGCGGCATACAAGAGTAAAAATCATGAAAAAATTTGAACAAATATCGATCTAAAGTTTAATTTAGAATCCCCAGCCGTGAAATTTTCATCCTCTGATTTCTATAACAAAAAAACATTATTTTTAGTTGACCTGGGAGCCGATATTAATGTAATAGAGCTAGACTCTTTAAATGAAGAATTACTAGTAAACGAGGCCGAGTCTATGGAAGTAACGGGAATAAAACAAAACCTAATCTCTACCTTAGGTACAATAAAATTGAACCTGGGAGATTCTGAAGTAAAATTTCACGTCGTGTTGTCAGATTTTCCTTCGAATACCCATGGAACTCTAGGACAAGAATACCTTCGAGGAACTTGAACCAGATAGTGAAAATGAATTCGATCAAAGAATGAACTCATTTATAAATTGGGCTGAAAACGAATTAAATGAACTCGAAACTCCAGAGGACGGAAACGAGGAAACAAGTAATAAAAATGGATATGCAAATATCCCATCTCAAGTAGAATCTCCCTCAAACATTGTAAACATTCCTTCAACCCCCAAGTAAGCAATGAAACAAAAGGGTGGAGAGTCACCTCAAGCCACATTAACCGCATTGCAACAGTCAATCGAAAAAATAGCTAAATTACGAACCCTAAAAGCGGTTATGAATTACAAACCTCGACATACACCTCCGTTGCATGCAGAGTGCGAGTTAGGAGGTTGTGAGGGGAGAATTTAAGGATAGGCATATGGAACCTAGACGAAAGAGGATCCCGAAACACTTATAACGAAAAGGCTAGAAACATAGTATCATAAACATTCTTACCAACCTATTAATACATATTTCTTTTGTACAGACGGAACATCACCAACGTTTGTCCAAAGAAATGCTTCATTGGTAAAAATGTATCAACTCTCTCTATCTCTATACCTCTACATACACACACACACACACACATATATATATATATAGAATATTTTACCTAGATGAAAAGATCTCATTGAATTAAAAAGATGTACTAAGCTGGACCTTTTGAATTTAGGGAAATAAATTAACTCGAATGTTTGAAAAATTTATTCTGTTAAAATAATACATTTAAGGCGGTCGATCCTTTGAATTAATAAAAGACATGTGTCTGGTTCAATAAGGGATCACTACTTTGGAAAAATAGATTCCTGATACGGATCAATGGGACTCCAGGAATACTTTTGGAAATGGTATTAGCTTCAAAACACCAATGTAGTATAAATAAATAATTACATAGTACTACGGCACATGTTAAAATTTCTGTTTAAAATTAAATTGGGTTATTTTCAATTTTTAAATTAAAGAATTTGATTCTCGATTGAAGAAGTTAATAAGGAATCAAAAAGAAATCAAACTTTTTGTCCTTTGTGCTCTTTTTGTGAGACGCATTGTTTATAAGTTTCAGCGTTAGAAACAATTTATTTTAATAAAACTGATGTATTCACCAAATGTATGTATACCATTCAGCCATTTCCCTTTCGGGGTAGGCGTGACACTACCCGATTCGGGTAGTGTTTCTAGGTTGATAACTTGTAGTAAATAACTACAAGTGTGGGCTCACCACACCCACGATGTGCCAACAGCACTCAGTTCTCTCGAATGGTCACCCATCCAAGTGCTAACCGCGCCCAACGCTGCTTAACTTCAGTGATCTGACGAGAACTGGTTTTTTTTTCAGCGTGGTATGGCTGTTGGCCATGATATAAATGATATCAATAAATTATTGATAAACAACATTTTTAACTTGGACAAAAACTTACTTGCATTGACACTCTTAAAAGATGAAAGAATTATTGAGATAGATTCGAAAATGCTTTTTATAGATTGTTATTAAAAAAATGGTTATTTTAAATTAAATTTTTGATGAGAAATAGCAATTTTAACAACATTCCACGAAAGGTATTTTGGATTCCATATCAGAATATTAAATTTTGTTAAATAAATAGGAAAATTGTTTAAACAATTGTTGTGTATCTTTTTGAAAAAAATAACCCAGATATTTGATTCGCAATATCTCTGGGACCTCTCACTGTTTCAAGAAGTATTAGTGGTGACTCGATTAACTTCTAAACAACATTTTGTAATTTATTAAAATTATAAATATGACGATGGCTTTTATGTAAATGTTTTTCTAATGAAAAACAAACACATTTTAATCTATTATAAGACACATTCTTATATTTTATTTCAATATTTTTATAAATATTTTATATACAGAAATACGAACTTGAAAATAAAATCTGCTTACATCCAGTTTTTTGTAATCTAATAATAGCCATCTTCTAATTTATTTCAAATATAAATACGTGTATTATAAGTAATACCGCGAAAATTGAGAACGACGCAGGAATACCTAATACCACTAAAAATTGTGAAGCCTGTAAATGTTCGTTTGAGAAATAATCGTGCAACTTTGATAAAGGAATTTGTTATCTAGCAGAATAAGGTAGCAAGTGAATAAAATGTATCACCTCATTTAAATCTTGGAGATTTAAATCCTTTATGCGACCAGTTGTAAAAATAAACGATCGATTTTAAATTCAAAGAAAGGTATACCTTTCTATCATGAATAATCAATTTAAATCATTCTCAATATCTTTATGCGTTTTACAATTACTTTTTCTTGTAAACAATTTATTTGCACATTAAATCATTTTGAATAATCAAGCCAAAGGTAACCAATCTAGTTGCTGACTTGACGCATGCGCAGTGAAAACATATCCATGTTTTGGGAGCACTGAATCTTCATCCAGTGTCTACTACACTCATACCAATGTAAATTTGTCACTGAGCGCCACTGAGCGCGCCTCTGCAAATTCTCGCAGAGAGTCATGGAGTGTTTCCCTGACTCGTATTCGAGTTCTTGGTTTCTGAATCACGCACTTATTCTATTTAAGTCTTTGACAATATGAACAGTTTTTTATAGCCATTTCATGATTGTATCCTTTTTTTTTGTAAACTGTCTGATCAGAATTCCAAGACTGTTGCTTCTTGACTGAGCTTGAAAACTTCCATCACTTTTCCTTATTTTCCGTGAAAATTCATGACCACTTTATAAAAAGTATACGAGACTTTATAAAAACGATGGCCCGTCCAAAAGTTCAGCACTAACCTAGGAAATGTTCAAAGACTTATTTTTTCCATGTAGATACCAAAAAAGTTGCGTAATAAAATGAAGTCCGCATACAATTAAATAAAATTAATTCGCTTAATGAATTATTCTTTATTTTTGTTCATCTAAATTTGATTTATTTGTGTTGATATACATACAATATATTGATTATCATGCTAAATGTTTTTATAGACAGAATGAAATATACAAAAGGAGTGAATTGTGTAAGGACGACAATTTCTGAACATGATTAAAATAAGAAGTTTTCGAGATTTCATAGGCATTTGATCCGAATTAGAACTGTACCTATAATATAAATAAGTTAAATGCCTCTAATTTTATCACGGTCTATACAAGTTGAATCAAATTTAGCTTAAAAATATTATTTATCTAGTTCTAGGAACTATAGAATATTGATACTAAAATATACCAATTAGAAATACAAACGAGTGTAAAGTTTTCTGTAACTCGCCAGAGGTTGTGGCTTCCGGTAATTTCTGGTGAATCTATAAATTACCAAAAATTTCCGGAAATTTAAGCTATCCACAATTTTCCAAAAATTTTGGTAATTCATCGGTAATTTATAAGCAGTTCATGATAACTTATCGCTTCGGGTTGCTCTAATCCTATTCACTACTCGAGAAAAGCAATTATTTTCCTTGAAAAGCAAAAGCGAAGCGGTTACCTTCTACACGCCACTGAATTTGATGTTCTATATCTGCTTCTTAGATTTGTTTTAAATCAGCTGCTATCACTCAACATTCATCATTCAACCAAGTGCAATCAAGTCCAATCATCAAGTTTAAATTGTCTGGAATCATCGTAAGATTTGCGTGATAACCCATACAGATGCGTAACAACGCGTAATAACGTGTTATAGTACCTTGATAATGCTTAATGAAGCGTGATTGCAGTTAATCATGCTTAATAATGCGTGATAGTTACGTAAAGATGCGTGATAATATGTAACACTGCGTGATTTCACGTAATAATTCGTACTACTGATGCATAAAAGTCGCGTTGTAATGTGTATCAAGGTATAATAATGCATAATAGTTGCATAATAGTCACGTAATAATGCGGAATAATGCATAAAGTTCACGCGATAACGTGTAATAATGCCTAATAGTCACGTGTTAACGCGTAGCAATACGTAATAGTCGCAGGAAAAGGCGTTATTATGCGCGATAGCACGTAATAATACGTTATAGTCTAGTGATAATACGCGATAAAGCGTAAAAATTGCGGAATAACGCGTTTTAATGCGTATAAGTTGCAAAATAAGGCACAATAATACGAAAAAGTCGCGTGATGTCGTGTAATAATATAGGTGCTTTATAACGTGTAAAAATGCACAAAAATGCGCAATAATTGCGTTCTGTGGCGTAATAATACGCAATAGTTGCGTAATAATGCGCAATAGTCGCGTTATAACGCGTAATAATTTATAATTCTCGCGTAATACTGCGTAGTTATGTGTAATAGTCACATGAAAATGCTAATAATGTGTGACATCACATAATAATGCGCCATAACGTGTATTATTGCGCAATAACTCATCATAATGCGTAACAGTCGCCTAATAATGCGAAATTATTTAAATTCATTCACTTTTTCTACTCAACCTTAAATTTTATCAAATTCTTTATAATTTAGTACGAACTCTGTGAATTCACAAATAAAACTTTACAATTCACAAATCAAACTTCATGATTCACCATGAATACTTTGGAATTTATAATTATTTCTTGGAATTCTTCAGAAATTTTATGGAATTCGTTAGTATTGACTTCTCTGGAATTCACCTAAAATTTTTGTAATTATTCGATTATTATGTAAATAATAATTGTAAAAATCGAATCTTAAAATTTCACCTTGAATTGTTTGGAATTTTAAAAATTTTTTTAAGAATTCTGAAGAATTTACTATAAAATTTTGGAAATCATAACTAAAGCATTAGATGTCACCACAATTCCACTTTAAATTATTTGAATTCATTATGTATTTGCAATTCACATTTAATTCTTATTTTTCTATGTCTTTGAAGTTTTCTAAATTGACCTTAGATTCTTTGCAATTATTCAAAATTTACCTAAAATTCGATAGAATTCACAACTATAGCTTAGCAATTCCTCTATATGAGCAGAAATTATGTATGTATTACAAAATAATATACTATTTTATTTTATTTATTTCTTTATTGGTATATTATGGTGGTGAGCCCACACTTGTAGTAGTTATTTACTACAAGAAACTATCCACCTAGAAACACGACCCGAATCGGGTAGTGTCACGCCTACCCTGAAAGGGAAATAGCTTAATGGTATACATACATACAACTGACCGTGTCTTTTGTCTGAAAAAACTCAGTTAAAATATTTTTCGTGGTCAATGAAAACCCTTCCATTAAACTGATTATGCGAATTTGTCATTCTTTTATTAACTGAAATATCTCACTTTTCATGAATATCATTATTGTACTCTTCCTTTTCCTGGTTATTTATTCAATTTATTAATCTTTATTCCTTGATTTTTAATAAAACTGTGGCGAAGGAGAATGCTTTCTGGATGCACTGGGAAATAATTAATGTCTTTTATTTAACAAATAATTATTATTATCTAGTATTTTTTCAATTTCTTAATTTGATTGAAACGTTCATATCCAAATTAAAAAGTAAGGTAAATAGAAAATTTCATAATTTCCTTACCACGCTGAATGTTTGCAATGAGAGTACAAAAACACCGCCTGCTTGAAGAGAACATGGACGAGAACTTCTAACCATTAACAATATAAAAAGTTTTTGTGTTTTTAATGGCATCCGGTACCACTGCGAATTATAACTGAAATCAAGAATTTTTTATACATATGATCATAGACTCGGACATTTTTTGAAGATCATGCAGACTTTTTCTGAAAAGTTAAAGTGAGAGTTCAAAAAGCATAACTTCTTACAGCAAGTTGACAATATTTCCACTGGCGTCTATTATTTTTTGACCTGGCAAGCTGATGTAGAAAATGAAGACAATTTGGCCTACTATGTACGGTAAAAATTGCAGAAATTCATCTAGTACGTCTAATTTTAAAATAGTCTAGAACAAAGAAAGTGCTGTAATTATTGACAGAAGAGGCAGATGGTCATCTGAAAGGAGAAAAAAAAACTTTAATTTGTCAATTCAATATTTTGGAAATTCATAAAATTTTCCCTATGGTCCAAAAAGTTAAGGCAAAATTTTCATAAGTACAAATTTTAATAATAAACAGCAATAAAAAATTGGAAATGATAACAATTTATTTTTATTCATTATTTTTTTACAACAATACAAATTTTGTACCTTATGACGCTTTTCAAAATCGTGAATTTTATAATTTTTTGTAAATGATTTTAATGGTTTTTTTCGGTTCAAACTATCAAGAGATTTTAAGTTCGACATATCTACAGTTTAAAAAAGATGCGAATATTTGCATTTATTTCTAATTTAAAATCGTTATTTACTAATAAACTGTACCTGAACAAAATTCAATGTAAGTAATCTCAATACAATAGGATATTTCATTTTTCAATCTTCCATTTTATATATTTCGGATAATAATTTATCTTAATGATTCTTAGTATGAACGAAATTTAATTACCACGTATCCGGTTATGCTTAGTAAAATCATACTGAGTCCAACTTGAAAAAATAAAGATGCTGAGAACGCCTCGTCAAGCTTTTTCGCATATCTTTCATAATAAATAAAATTAAGAATATTTCATCCATTGGTACTAACGTAGGCTATCTCCACGGTGCAAGAAAAAAGTTTCTGTGGGCAAATCAATTTTTAGCCTACACTATTCATTCTATTTGGATTAAAAAAAAAAAATCTTTTTCAATTTTAAAAAGATAAGCTGTTTAAATTTTTCATACAAAATTTGAATAATTCTTTAACCATCTAGAAATAATTTCCAGGGTGTTAGATTAATTTTGATAAAAGATTTGAGAGTAATTAATGTCTTTCCGATGACCATTTGCGATGAAGATTTGTAAATTCACATGTATTATTAGTAATTTAAACAATTTATATTTTTCAAATAATTAACAATTGTTCTCAATTTGAAAAATATTATAGCAAAGAGTAATTGGGAAGACATTCACAGGCGATTCCTTGAAAAAATGAGCCTGTTTGTTGAAAAGTAGACAAATCCTGAATTTGTTTACAAAAATTGTTCAAATAATTACCAAATAGCATGTATTTTGAATTATTCTCCTTGAAAAATTAAGTTCTCTCGTATTTTTTACCAAAAATCTAGATTTACTACGGATATTAGATCTTCTTTGATAAACCTGAAAATCTTTTTAAAAAGTCGTTCTTCTGAAAAGATAAAAAAAATTCAACTTTGTTGCTACATCACAGAATCGCTTTGGGACAAAATACATATGTTGTTTTTCGAGTGATTTAGACGACCCCTATTTCACTGATAAGACAGATTTGTTTCACTAAGTTATGAGTATTAGAACTTTTGAAGTTTGTGACGCAGTTTATAAAAATTTTGTTGACATATTTTTAAAGTATTGCAGCAATTATACCGACATTCAATTATCTCTAAAAGGCCATCGTTTTATTTTTTCCTTATTTTTCCTGAGTTGGTACTAATGTGGTTCATTTATTTGAAAAGAGTGTTTCTTGAACCCGTGTCTTGATAAAGAGAAAATTGGATTTACTTGTATCAAATAAGTGAATTTTCATTTTTTTACAATGCGAGACGGGATATGGAAAAAGTCGAAACAGCTAAGTTTTTCAGCTTGAAAACTTATAAATGAACGTTTCTAAGCACTTTTCTCTATCTTGTTCTTTTTTAAAAATTCCCGCTAAAATATTAATAAAGTCGGCTATAATGGTATTTTTCTTGAAACTATACAATTTTCTAATATTTAGTGCGAAAAATTTGATGTGTAAATTTACAAATTGAAAAAGTTTTATTTATAACATTTTATTGCTTTAAGAAAACTACTATTATGGCCGAGTATATGCATATTTTCGAGCATATTTTAGCTAAAATTTAGAAAAAAACGCAAGACAGAGAAAAGTTCTCTGAAACTTTTTTTTAGAATTTTTTAATTGCAACAACTTTGCTTCTCTGACTTTTTTTCGTATCTCGTCTCGTTATTGCAAAAAATGCGCATTTTTATTTTTCCTGGAAATAAATGCAATTTTCTCTTCTTTAAGACTAGGGCACAAGTAACACTCTTTTGACAGAAATTCACCATAATAGTACTAACTCAAAAAAAAATCAAGAAAAAATAAAACGATGGTCTTTTAGATGTATGTATGTATGTATACCATTAAGCCATTTCCCTTTCAGGGTAGGCGTGACACTACCCGATTCGAGTAGTGTTTCTAGGTTAGTTTCTTGTAGTAAATAACTACAAGTGTGGGCTCACCACACCCACGATGTGCCAACAGCACGCAGTTTCTCGAATGGTCACCCATCCAAGTACTAACCGCGCCCAACGCTGCTTAACTTCAGTGATCTGACGAGAACTGGTTTTTTCAGCGTGGTATGGTTGTTGATAATTAATTGTAAGATAATTGTAAGATAATTGGTGAATTCTGAAATTGAACGAAAAGATCTATCAGAATCAAAAAGAAAAGGTCTAATATCAACATTGTTTTCAATACGGTAGTACGTTAAAAAAAACTTCAAAAAATTTCTTATGATCTGCGTCACCAAATCAAAAGTTAAAATACTGGAAAAAATTAAATGTTTTTTGTTTGAAGAATTTGAAGAAGCTATTTTTTGTTTACTGGCCTAGGAAATTTTTAAATTATACTTTGCAAATAATTCATCTAGCATTTGTTAGTAAGTCTTTGATCATGTCATGTCTTTTAAAATTTTGTAATTTCTACAAAAAAAGTAACCCGACTAGTATCCGGTCGGCTCCCGTTCATGAAATCTAACTAGGGGTAGCCCGGCCGGGATCCGATCAGAAACCTTCTTGTATTAGGGCCAACTGGGGCCATTTCTGCACAGGGTCAAACTTGGTGCAAAAAAGTGGCAATACTTCAAAGAACGATTGTACTATGAGGTCTAACGACTTCAATTTTCCCATGGAGATGTGTTTTGCGTGTCTAAAGCAAGGAAAATTACTGAGAACTCTGAGAAAGATACTGATCATATCGTTGCTATGCAAAAACATGCAAATTTAGGCCTTTTGATTTGAAAATTCTCAAAATTGACTCAAAACCAGTATACAGGATCGTAAATTTACTGAAAAAGAGAAAAATTTCTTTATAAACTCATAGGGTCAATGTTAAAAAAGTGTTCAAAAATTTAAATCAAAACCAACATCCGAAATTGAAAATATATTTTTAAAAATCTTAACCGTACCCGTTCCTACGAAAGCCTTAATTGGGGGTGTTTGTCGTCTGCTTCACGAACTGATTTTCATAAATGTTACTGATATTGATTAAAATATAATAAATAAAGATGTTTAAAAATTTTGTAAGTATTTATACATTTTTGAAATTTTGCTATTTTTTTGTACCAAGTAATATCTTTGTATCTTATGAAGTTATGAAATACTCACCCGATATTTCTTCGATGTAGCAATATGCATTCCAAAACTACTTTTGTGAGACTTTCATCGTCTTGAAGAGAACGACTTTCTGATATTTCGCAATTGCTATTTTTGTCTTTTAAGATATTCTCGAGTCGATACCTGCAAATTTATAAATTATTATGAATAATGAATTGGCAGTGCACGACTCGTCCTCAAACATGCTTGAGGACCAGATTGTACGCACAGTCTGGCCCATGTGAAAAAGGAAAATATCATTTAGATTTAATTTAGCACTTCGTAGTGGTTAAATGACACTGGGGACTGAATATAATTTGGGCTTGGCCTGCAATTGGCCTTGAATCTATTTACAGGGTCTCCAAACGTAAACAGTCAGGACTGTGTGAACCATTTTCTCATATTACGCATTATATGCGCGTGGGTACCCGAACACTGCCCGTTTATCCCACACTCCTTGTGTTTCGCGCTTGACTGAACACCCTCTCTTGACCCCGAGGGGCTCCACTCTCAGCCCGAAACCGCCGCGGCAGCGCTTCCCGGAATCAGTAAATCCGACCTAAGCAAATCCAGGTCCGAGTGTATTGTTTATTTTACTTTAAATAAGTTCGTATATTTCGGATTGGGGAGTTCAAAGATATTATTCATTGTTCGTAAAGAAGGTGGTCTATTCAAACCGAGGTTATTATTAATTCATGGCATGCATTAGTTCACGGATATAGGTTTTCCCGAGTAAGGAAAATACTAGAGGGATAACAGTGCGCTGGTGGTGGGGGACTGCTTGCCGTCATCACAAGCTGAAACATGTATGAAGACGAATCATGGATTGCCAAAAAAAATGAATAAAATAATACAGCAAGTAGTTTTTTTTTTCATAAAATAGAATTTCTTACCCAAGAATTGCGAACATTCCACAAATATGTTCAGTGTACACTACATACATTGTATCAGTAGTTATTAATACTATTCCACTTAATATAGACGTTAAATGTTCATGAAATGTAATATGATAGTAATATGTATCTTCATCAACAAAATAGTTTGATTTATAAGTCCTTCTTCTTAACCTTGTCTCATTTAAAGGTTTGATAATATTAAGAATTTGTGGCGTGTATCCGGTAAGTACATATAAAATCAATGTGAAGCAAACGTAAACTATAAAATGATAAAGTTCAATTTCTTTCATTTGAAATTATACATTAGGTGCCTCATGAAATACTTTTTACATTCTCATTCTAATGAGAAGGTATTAGTTTTATGTAAAATTTGACATAGTCGGTTTTCATCAAATCTCCACGTTTTGAGACCTCCGGAGTCAGAAAAAACGATTTTTACGAAGGTGTCTGTCTGTCTGTAGGCACGATAATTTTCGAAAAAATGATCAGATTTGATTGAGCTTTGGCACACTTTTTTAAGCCCTATAAGAAAAGGACAAGTTCGTTAGCCAGCTACTTTGGATGAAAATTCAAAAAGTGGGCACATTTTGAAAATTTTTGAGACCACTTTTTTTGAAGATTTAAAAATTCGATGTACGGTTATCAGTAGTAAGTGAAATGACGAACAAAATATCCTAATGACTTTTCGTGATAAAAAAAAATTACTGGAGTTATAGCATTTTCAAAATTCCAAAAAACAAACGAAAATGAACATTTTAAGCCGAAAAACGCACGATATGAAAAAAAGTCATGAGGAGAAAAACGTTGCTTTTTCAACACCCTATAATATTTTCATAACAACTTTTTGAATTTTTTGAGAAAATAAAAAATTCAAATTTTGATCGCACAAAAAAAGAATGAAAAATAAAAAATTCCATTTTGCTGTCAAACCATGCAAGATACGAGAAAAGATCATTCCACAAAAATTATGCACCTAAAAAAGATCTACAAATTTGTTTTTATTCACTTTTTGATATGAGGCGTAGTTTTTGTTTTATTCGTAAAAAACAGCATTGAAAATAGAAAAATCAAATTTTTAGACGAATAACACGAGCTACGGAAAAAATGACAGAAACAAAATTTTGTTTATCCAAGGAAGAGGTACAAATTTTTTGTGAATCATGTTTCGATAGGATGCGTAGTTTTTATTTTATTCGTGAAAATAACATTGGCAGTAAAAAAAATCAAATTTTTGAAAAAATAATGCAAGGTACGAAAACAGATAAATGAACATAAATTGTGCATTCAAAAAAGATTTACAAACTTGTAATCAATTTTCGTTGTGAGAATATATTTAAAATGAAAAAAATTAACTTTTTTTAAAAACGGCACAAGCTAAAATAAAATCTTAACTAATAAAATTTGTCGCCTAAATTATATCATTATTTTTCATTTGAAATCAAATACAAATTTAGTAATTTGTGTATGATGAACATATAACACGAAGCACAAAGTGCGCGCTCAGTGTATTTACCAAATCGCACGCCGTAAGTGCGTTCAAACTTTTTTGTTTCTATCATACGGTGCACAGAACCGAGCGTGGAACGCAAGGTTCAAATGATTTTCAAATCAAATATCGAGCGCGAGTGTCTGGATGAGAATGTGTTCCTTAAGGTCGATAGAACCTTGAGTAAATAAAGTTCCTTTTCAGTCTAAAATAATAACAAATTTAACAATCACTTAATATGTAGAGGTTTTGATAATTTTATAATATTTGCAAAAAAAAATGTTTCTTTTCATCGAAGTTCAAAAATCTAGAGGAGCCGAGCGTTAAGCGCGATGTAAATACGCCCGAACGCGAAGCGCGAGATCGAACAGTCGCGCGCCCCAGGCGCGCTCAAACTTGCGAGCGAAGCGCGCGATGAGAATGTCCCCGCGAAGCGAGCAGATTTTTTTTGTTGATTTTTCAAAACCTTCAATTGGAAATTTCTTTATTTTAGAGAGAAAATTATTCCTTATTATTGCCAGATTTCTGAAAAAATATTTGGAGGTAGCTACGGTGGTTTTTGTGCAAAAAATTCGACGTTTTAACGTTTTTTATTCTTCATTTCTACAATTTCAACTATCTCATCCTGTATAATGCAGGAAATTCTTCATCAGGGTGTCAAGTGACCCACAAATTTTGTTCGTTGTAACAAAAAATCTTAAGGAGGTTATTAACGCTCTTAAGGTTGTGAGACTATTAAAAAAAAATTAAAAATAGTTATTTCACGCTGTGCGCGCTTGTAGTTATTTCATTTGATGAAAAAAGTGATTGTTAACACAAAAGAAAAATAATGCATTTTTTTTCTGTTTTCAAGATTATATAAACATAAACTTCCTAGGATTCTTAGGAAACATCAAAAACATTTTTGAAGATTTCAGATATGTCGACAAAGTATCTAGAAGATTTAAAAAAAAAAGTTTTTTTGGTCTACAGAATTTTACAAAATTTGAGGAATAATTCAAATCAGTTCAAAAAATATTTAGTACTTGTAGAAGTTTGGAAGAAATTTAAAAATATTTTATAAACTTTTAGAAATCTTTCAAAATTGAATAAATTATTTTTAAAACCCTCCAGATTCTTTTTTAATAAGATTGGAAATCTTTTTAAATGTTTTAAAATAATTTCTTAAAAATAATTTTTCAAAATAAGTAATTATTTTAAATTGTCGACGAATCTTAAGAATTTTTTATTCTCTTGAAGCCTTTCAAAATTCATAAATGCTGGTAAGTGTCAAATTATTTTTGAATCTTTTTGAAAATTCTGAATATCTCTTGAGCTTACTCGAGTTATTTCTAAAATTTTATAATCTTTCAAAATTGGCAACTTTTGCTTTGAAATTTTTTCAAATTTTTTCAGAATGAAAAATCAATAAAAATGTTCCCAGAAACCTTAAGAAAATCTTTTTATTCTCTTAAAACCTTTCAACCTCAAATCTTCAAAAACCCACATTTTGTTTTAATTTTGTTGCAATTTTTTGAAGCCTAAATCGATTTTTGAATCTTGTCAAAAGTTCTGAATACCTTTTAAAATGATTCGAATTTTTCGTAGAATTTGTGAAAAAGCTTTCAGAATTAAAAAAATTGCATTAGAACTTTCAGATTATTCTTTGGCTAATGGACATCTTTTGAAATTTCTTGAAATCTGTTTAATGTAAGTTTAAAATTATTTACTTACTTTACTTTTTCTAAATGCTAAGAAATTAATTAAAATTTTTTGAAATCTTTTTCAATTTTCTGTGAAACTTCATTTTTCAAAATCATGTAAAAACTTCGTCATATGTTTTTCTTTCAATTAAATAGAAAACATAAGGTACCACAAACTTTCCTTTTACATGAAAATATCGATTTTTTAATTTTTTGAAATAACTATTTCTTAATTGTAGTACAAATATTCCTTAAACTTTTATTACAGTAGCACAAATTGTTACCATTAAAGTACGTAATATTTCCTAAAAGTTTTAAAATTTAAGAAAAAATGTACGGTTTAATTTGACATCTTCATCCCAACTTTATCATAAAATCGCAACTTTAAGGGTGTTAATATCCTCCTTAACATTTTTTTTCATAACGAGCAAAAGTTAAGGGTCACATGGTACTTCGATAAAGAATTTTTTCTGTTGTACAAGACAGGATTGTTAAAATAGTGGACATGAAAATTTACAAACTTTAAAAAGTCAAATTTTTGTCATAAAAACCTTCGCAGTGACCTCTAAATATATTTTTTCAATCTGGCAACGAGAGGTTATCATCTGCTCGCCAAAAGAAAGAAATTTCCGAGTCAAGGTTTTAGAATATATAAAAAAAAGGATTTCATAAAAGAAAACTAGAAACATAAGACTTGCCCCTTACCTACGTATATCAATGATAAATTTCTTCCTTTAATAGCAAATTTTTTAAAGATATTAACTTCTGGTCCAGACACTAATCTCCAGTTTGATTTTATTTCATCCAAAAGGTATTTTATCTGCCAAGAGAAGTTTACTTCATATACAAAAATAGTAATATTTGAAAATTAAATAAAATTAAAAAAAAAACGGTACCTTTTTTGAATGAATAATGAAATTTAATAATTTTGATGAACACGCTGTAGTCATAAAGACAGCTGTCAAAATGTTAATTGAGTCATCGAAATTATTTGATGTTACGATACCACAAATCTGCTAAGGACGTCATTGTTTAATTAAAAAAAAAGCTTAATTATTCCGAGTAACAATGAAACATTTTTAAATGATAGGAGCATTTAACATTTTCGAAACAACAATTATTAATTTTGAACTGAAACCGCTTGAAATGATAAAAAATGTATCGAATGTTTTCAAATTGAAAACGTTTCAAAAGAAACAATTTTAAATTAGAAACTTTTAAAATTGAAGAAGAGACTACAATTTTTTTGAATTAAAGAATCCGGAAATTGCATAAATTTAGATTAAAATTTCGATAATAGTACAATTTCGGCATGTTTGAAATTAAATAATTTTAGATTAGAATTTGGAAAACTGGATCATTTAAAAATCAAATGCATTGATTTTCCATTATTTATAATTAAAAGCGTTCGGCATTGAAAATTTAGATATTCTAACTTATTTGGTTTTAATTTCAGTAAGTTAAAAATCTAATAATTTTAGAAATTAAATATTCTCAATTGTGTGGTTTCAATTTCAAACGTAGACAATTTTCTGATTTTTTAAATTCTTCAAAATAGGAGAGTATCAAATTGAAAGACTTGATGTACAATTTTTAGTTTAAAGAATTTGTAATTAAACGATTTTGTAATTAAATGCCTCCAGAATAAATTCCAAACCATGAAAAATCAAGACAGTGGTTCCTAAAATAGAAGGCTTGGAAATCGGAAAATTTTAAAACCACAGGTATTAAGACTTAAATTATTTTTTTTTTTTTGCAAATTGTTGAAAATGTTAACACATTTAAAAAACGAATAAGAAAAAAAAACAATTTTGAATTGAAAAGCTTAAAATAGTGCCATTTCAAACATTGAAATCATATATAGCAACCTTTTGTGTATTATTTTACTTTAATTTTTAATTTTCAATTCAGTTTTTTAAAATTGTCCAAATTCTTTTTGAAGATTTTGAAAAAATCATTAAATATTTTAAAAAAATATTTGGAAAATTACAATTTACAATTAATATATAGCAATATATATTACAATTAATATATAGCAAATTTTATTTTTCATTACAATTATGCGTGTCTAAAGCTACAATCTGAGCCGTCCATATTCC
Organism: Andricus curvator; assembly: GCA_932195095.1. NCBI lineage: Eukaryota > Metazoa > Arthropoda > Insecta > Hymenoptera > Cynipidae > Andricus > Andricus curvator. Next base: position 65,091 of record CAKNYM010041076.1, read on the forward strand.
TATCATTCGTCTTGTATTGTGAGCACTGATATTAAAAAAAAAAGAAAACTGTAACATAGACAATTTTTTTTAATCTTAAATCTACAAACCAAAATCTTTAATTTGAGGCATCCTCGAAAAAAATGGAAAATTAGTAATTGAAATAAGAAATCAATTTTTTACAAGGTTCATAATATTTTTCCACGCTCTGCAGTGGTCACTTTTTGGGGCGAATACAAAACCTAAAAAAGACTAAACTTATTTAAGTTTAAGAAATATAACCATTGCACGCCAATAATGATAATCTAATTTTTTCACAGAGTACATCTTACACGTGCTACTGCATGGGGATACCTGATAAATGGTACCTTTAATGGTATAATCATTGATATGATCAAAGGAATTGTGGATGTTGGGGCTTCTCTTGTGCAGTTCAAATCAGGAAGAATTGATGTTTGTGAATATACTGTTCAATCTTATTTTGCTAGGTAAAATTAAAATTATAAATAAAATTGCTATCGCTATATTATCTTTAAGTCAAATAATAAAAACTGATATTTCCTATCATGTTCCAATTTTTGGGCCGCCATAATTTTTTGTCATCCGAAAATGAATGATGTAAGAAATAATTTCATGAAGCCTTTTACTGAAGATACGTGGTAGATAATTACGATTAAAGTCGTTATTTATTGAGGCACGGTATATTTCATTACAAAAATTGAGAAAAAATATATTGAAAAAAGTATGAGAAAAACAAATTCATCTCATTATTCGTGTAAAGTTTTTTTATTTACCAATCTCATTCTGCTTCTGTAGTGGGATTCTTACTTTTAGAAGCAACTCGATTTATTAACGCTATAGAAAATCTTTTGAATAGTAGTCTTGAATTTGGAATTGAAGATATGGCATATAATTATGATGTAGGGGAGATCACCCTACAATAGAAAATGAACCTACAGTAGATAATTGTTTATTAAAAGCACAAATGTATCTACAATAATTATTTATACTTTTAATTTAATGACACGTACAGAGTCCTAACTATTATTAAATTAAATTAATTGTTTTACATATATATTACACCGGGACACAAAAAAAAAGTGTGCGGTTCTTTTGACTAGACCCATATATCCCTATGTATTCTGACGCGTTGAATCTGAATTCGGTGTCCGTTTTGCCCGTACATCACCAAAGTTTTGAGTAAATCGCGAAAAACCGTGAAAAATCGCTGAAAATCGCATTTATAGACGTTGATAAATGTTAGGAAGTTTCCTTATGAGTGTTTAACATATGATTTCAGTGTATTTTGACGCGCTGAATGTGAATCCGTTGTCCGTTTCGACGTACACCTCCTAATTTTGAGTAAATAGCGAAAAAAAATGAAAAACCGTCAAAAATCGCTGAAAATCGCATTTAACGTTGGTAAATGTTAGAAAGTTTTCTTATAAGTGCATTATACATGATTTCAGTGTATTTTGACGCGCTGAATCTGAATCCAGTGATTATTTTGCCCGCAAACCCTCAAAACTGTGATAAAATGGCAAAAAACCGTGACAAAATGATACACTTTGAGGAAGTAGTGGCTTCTAGATACATGGATGTGCACCTTCACGGGTTTTCATGGTTTTTTTGTGTGTGCCGCTGTTATTATTTAAAATAATTGATTATTGACAAAAACGGGTTTCGTCGCCTATCAAATCATGAATGAAGTCGCTCAAATCTTCCTCCTTTCCTTCTTCTTCTGCGCTCATGTTTTCTTCTTTTCCCTCCTTTCGGAACTTACCCCTCCCCACCCAGTGCCCTCTCTCTCAGGAAATAATTCGGCCGGACAGACAGACATACGACCGAAACTGTAAGGGTTTCTGCCCAGGGCTACGAAACCAGTAGGAGTCACAAGCCTAAAAAAAGGGTTTTGTGGTCAATTTAAATCTATTTTTCAAATCGAATATAATATTATTATGTAAAATTAGATGATATATTGAAACACTGAAGTCAAAATCCAATGAATCGTGAAAATAGTAATTTTCCTTATATTATTAAATATTTTTTTCTTTTCTGCATATATTCTGAACATTTTTCTGCTTTATCAAAGTCGCATGTCCTGTCACAAGACTTCTAGCAGAGTGTAAAATTCATATCCATCAGAAATGCATTCCTTGGAACAAAAAACAACTTCTTTGAACTCAAGAAGTTTCTTTGGGTGGTAAGTTCCCGTTTGCCGACAGGTGAATGATGTCTGTGATCAGGGAACACTTTATTTCCCTCACGAAATGAAGTAAAATTCTTTCCCTGAAAACGGGATTATAAAACATCCAGCAACTACGGAGAGTACAGGAAAAGCTGCCATCTCTATGCTTACTATCCAAGTCCCAAGTACCGCTTCATAACCTTACTATCATGTGTCAAAATGCAATCTGCGGTCCTAATATAGAAAAGTGAAAACGTTATGGACGCAAAAACTACATTTCACGTCTATGTCATTGATCATACATCAATGAGAAATGTTTGCTTGTAAAAGCAGTTAAAGCAGAGGTTAAAGTGTTATGCCGAAATGGAGAAAAGTGCTGGCGATGAACCGTTACTGCTCGAAGTGTCTGAATGGTCAGATTTAATGTAAAACTAGTAGTCTTGCGCGCGCCTATTAATTTTTTGTTTTTGAAAAAGAATGAACCAACAACTTATTTTTCCTATGTTATTTATATTTAATGAATGTCACGAAATATTTGTATAAAATAATTAGAAGGCACCACAGTATGATGTCTGTAGCTTCCAATAAGGAGCTCCTTTTGATTTTTTCTCTGTTAAAGGAGTAATAAATAGATTTCTCATAATTTATTTGTAGGTAAATTCTGCCATCGTTATCATCTGGAAAGGATTGTGAACATAATTAAAATTCAATTTATTATAAATTACACTTAAATTTGTTTACTATTGAACTTATTTGTAAATTATGTTGCCGTAATGAAATTTTTCATTTCATAAATTAAAAGAAATATTATTTCTAAAATAAATATGGGATTGTTCGTTATAACATGTATGTGAGTACATGAATTTTAATTTGATGAATGCTACGAATAATATTAATTTTCGTTATTATATAAGTTGTACGAAATCGAAGAAAATGAATGATAAATATAGAATAATGGTAGTAATTACCAATCTTTTAGTTTTTAAGGAATATGATGACAAATTTTTAAGTTGTCCATTTGCTCGGCCATTATTGCCTTTGCTCAATAGTAATCCATTTGCCACTAATATTTTATTATGAATTGAGAGATGTAGTGAAGTTTTTTCATAAAAAATTAATTTTGTATTTTAGTATAACTTTTTTATGCGTGAACATTTCTATCGAATCTGTTGTTGTTTACATAAAAATAAGTAAATTCTTTTGTTATAAGAAGAAAATTATGCTGTCTATAGAAATTTCCAGGCCTTTGGAAACGTTACAGTCTATTTCTTATTAAAAGCTAAATTGAACAAAGAAATTTCAAAAAAATGTAATTTGTTTCCTTCTGCGGAAATCTGGTTTTAACTTTTTTTTTTATAATTTATTTTTACGTATCGCATAATTTAACCAAGAAAAATATTTTCTACCTGATATATTCTGCGACTGTCTTGTATAACATGTCTAATTTTACATGGATTCTTTCTATACACAAAAATTGTATGTAAAATATTTTTCATGAAATAATTGAAAGTTTAAAGTACAGCATTATGATTTTACAAAGTTTGATTAAAATCGAACAACCACCTGCAGGTCCTGATATTTCTGACGTGTACTGGCCCAGCTTATAAATTTTATTTCTTAAATCCACATACGTTATATAAGTAATAATACAAAAACGTTGCACAAAATATTTGGTTTACATCGTCGGACTTACGTTGCTTTTTATATACTATTTTTATGAAGCATTGTTTTCATCTGATAGTTTAATTTTTTTAGTAGGTTTTTCCTTGATATCATTGTCTAATTATCGTTTCAAAATATAGATAATATCATCCATTAGTAAACATATTAAAGTTTAAAATTTATCTGATCCATTTGTGGTTAAAAATTGATCTTTTTGGTTTTAAATTCAACCATTTATGTAAAAAAATTCGAAGCGAAAAAATATGAACTGAAAATTAATCAAATCAAATTGAAACTAACATCACATCCATTGCTCAAAGTACTCATGTGGAGATTTATGTCATTTGTTAAAAATTCGTCTTTTTTGGTAGAAAATTAATCTTTTCAATTGAAAATTCAAATATTTGGTAAAAAATGTATGTACATATTTCATTCAAAATTCTTCTTCTCTGATAGAAAATTAATCTTCTAGTTCAAAAATTCATCTTTTTGATTGAAAATTCAAATATTCAGTTAAATATTTAACAGTTTTGTAGAAAGTCCATGTTTTTGGCTTGAAAAATCAACATTTTTTATGACATTTTTTTATTGTTTGAAAAATCTTTCTTGGTTGATAAATTCTTGTTTTTGATTTGAAAGTAGTCTCTTTAATGTATTTTCTTCGAAATAATAGCAAAACAGCGTCAACGCTTTAAAACAAAAGTTTCAATAGTGTGTGGAGCCAGAGACCTGAATTTGCCATGTATTATTCTAGAGGCTGTCACAGCTTCAATTTATTTCTAAAAAGTGACATATTTAAACCAGAAAAAGCAGAAAAAAGTACCCTACAAAAAACGTCGGATTGACAAGTATTTGAAGGTACTGTATTTTGAATGCGATGTTGGCGAAAAGCAGGTTTCCAGAGAATATCTCGTGAGTGTGAAGCAATAATTTTTAATTTGACGTTTTTTGCAGCAAGACTAATTTCTAATCCAAAAAGTGACTAAAAGTCAATATGTGCATCAACACGAATTAAACAAAAACTGAAAATTAAAAATAAAATTGATTGAACTAAACAGAATTGATTTAATTTAAAAGAAATCAGTTGAATTAAAAAAAATGGGAAGAGATAATAAAAGAATTCGGAATGAATTAGTAATGATTCAGGGTGAATTTCAAATGAATTCAAATTAACAGCGAATCATATTTTAAAATCTCTTCAAATATGTGAAAACTTACAAAATCCCTCAATTCTTGTGAATGAATTCTTTAAAATACATTAAAATGTTATAAAATCCCATGAAGTTGAATGAAATTTTATAATATTTTCTTGAATCCTGGAAAATTTATTGAAATACCTTGAGAGCTTTCAAAATCCATTAAAATCATCTAAATCTTTGGAAATCTCATGAAATTCATTTAAATATTTTTAAATATATTGAAACCTTGCAGGTCCTATGAAATAGTTTCATATATTCCGAAGTTCTACAAAATTCTTGAAAACTCCAGAAAAAATTGTTTATTTCTCTTAAAGATATTAAAAGCTTTTGAAATTCCTTTAAAAATTAATAATATTTTGGAAGTGCATTAAAATCTTCAAAAACACTTTGAGATATTTCAAATCCTTTCAAATCTTTCAAAATTTCTCAAAACTTTCTAAGGCTCTTGAAAATTCCTTGGAATTACAAACAAAAAATTTTAAATCTTTAAAATCCTTTCAAATCATTGAAATCTTTAAACAAAATTTCTTGGAATCTTTTGAAATATTCTGAATGATTTCAATAGAATTCTGAAGTGTTCATTGATATATATATATATATATTCTAAAATATTATTAATTTTTAAAGGAATTTCAAAAGCTTTTAATATCTTTAAGAGAAATAAACAATTTTTTCTGGAGTTTTCAAGAATTTCGTAGAACTTCGGAATATATGAAACTATTTCATAGGACCTGCAAGGTTTCAATATATTTAAAAATATTTAAATGAATTTCATGAGATTTCCGAAGATTTAGATGATTTTAATGGATTTTGAAAGCTCTCAAGGTATTTCAATAAATTTTCCAGGATTCAAGAAAATATTATAAAATTTCATTCAACTTCATGGAATTTTATAACATTTTAATGTATCTTAAAGAATTCATTCACAAGAATTGAGGGATTTTGTAAGTTTTCACATATTTGAAGAGATTTTAAAATATGTTTCGGTATTAATTTGAATTCATTTGAAATTCACCCTGAATCATTACTAATTCATTCAGAATTCTTTTATTATCTCTTCCCAATTTTTTTAATTCAACTGATCTCTTTTAAATTAAATCAATTCTGTTTAGTTCAATCAATTTTATTTTTAATTTTCAGTTTTTGTTTAATTCGTGTTGATGCACATATTGCCTTTTAGTCACTTTTTGGATTAGAAATCAGTCTTGCTGCAAAAAACGTCAAATTAAAAATTATTGCTTCACACTCACGATATATATATTATCAGGGTTTTCGCAAAACTTCATTTTCAAAATTCCCTGGCCATTAATGAGACCAAAATTCTGAACTTGGAACTTTATTAACATATAGAATCTTGTATAAGAGGATCAAAACAAATTTTAATTTATGCATTTTCAATTTATATGTAGGCTGCCACAGCCTAATTTGCTTGAAAAAATTGAAAGAGTGACACATATTTAAACACAAAAATTGACCAAAAGCGATCAATTCCCAACCCCAAAAATGGCTAACAGTGACTAATGAGGATTAATATTACTAATGTTTTTTTGAATTTAAAAGAATTTCAAAGAACTCCATGAAATTTAAAAAATTCCAGGTAAATTTTAACGAATTCAGGATAATTTCATAAGACTTCAAAACAATTCAACTTGAATTCAGAAAGATTGAAAAAATCTCCAAAATTTCTTTGATTTTAGTTGAATTGGATCGAATTCAGTGAAATTTAAGAGAAATGAAAAATATGAAAAAATGCATTCAATGCAGTACGTTTAAAATGAGTTTAGAGAAATTCTAGGAAATTTGAAAGAATTTGATGAAGTGCCGACTTCCAGATGAACTACACAAAAACTAAAAAAAAATTAAAAAAATACATTGACTTCAGTAGAATTAGATGAATTTTAAATAATTCACGTGAATTAAAAAAAACCGAAAAAATTCTGCAGAATTGAAAAGAATTCATAAGAATTCAGGGTGAATTCGAAATGAAATCTCGTGCAATTCTATTAAATCTGACAATACCTCTTAAAATCCTTGACATTTATTCAAAAACCTATAAAGCTTTTGAAATCCTTCAAAAACAGAGAAATTCTCGGAAATTTCACAAAAATTCCTTGGAATCTTTTAAAATATCATGAAATAATAAATTAATAGGAAAATTTTCATATTAATTTAAAATTTGAATCATAAATTACCTTTTAATATTTTACAATTCCCTAAAATATTTCAAATTCTTTGGAAGCTCTTTAAATCACTTGAAACTTTGTAAAGTTCTTGGAAATCTCTTGAAGTTTTTTAAAATACCCTTAGATATTCCAAATCCTTTGAAATCTTTGATAATACCTTGAAATATTTGAAAATCCATGAAACGGAATCCATGAATTCTTGTGAATAAATTCTTAGAAATCTATTGAAATATTATAATATCCCTTGAAATCTCATGATATAACCTGAAATCCTGGAAAATTTATCAAAATAAAAAAAATGTATACCTTGTGAGCTTTCAAAATCCCTTAGAAGCATTAAAATCTTTGGAAATCTTTCAAAATCACTTGGGATTTTTCGAGATATCATAATAGGCCCTACAAAATCGTTTCATATTTTCCAGAATTCCAGGAAAATTTTTAATACACTATGCAAATTTTTCAAATGCCTTGAAATCAGTCAAATCCTTGGGAATTCCTAGGAATTTTTCTAATCTTCTCAAAGTGCCCTTTTGAAAAGCCCTGAAATAGTGAGAATCTTTATTTTTTAAATTTGAAATCGAAATGAAATCTACTTTCTTGTGAATAATTTTATGCAAAAAGAGCATGAAATACATTCACAAACAAAAATTAGGTTTCCAAACTACCTCTTTTCCGGCTTATTAGAAACAAATAAATAACAAAGGAAAAATGAGAAAGAATGGAATCACTTCAAATTACTGAAATCTTTTAAAAATACCCTAAGATATTTCAACAACTTTAATATCTTTTGGAATGCCCTAAAATTTGTAAATCTCTTGAAAGTGCTTCGGAATCTTTGAAGTACCCTGAAATATTTTCGATTATTTCAAATCCTATCAGGTTACCGAAATCAATTGAAAATTCCTTGTAATCTTATAATATACCCTAGAACCTGGCATAGGTCCTATTAAATCGATCTATATTTTCGAAATTTTAGGAAACTCTTTGATACAATACCCATGAACATTTTTTCAAATCTCTTAAAACTTTAAAAATCAATGAAAACATTTCAAAGCTTTCGAAAATGCCTTCGAATCTTTTAAATTACTCTAGAATATTTCAAATCCTCTGGAATCAATTAAATTACTGAAATGAAATGAAAAATTTGTTCGGGCGTTAAGCATTCTTCCTATGAAAATGATAAAATTTGATTTTAAATTATTACCTTAAGAAATTTATGAAAAAAGTATTTTAGCTGGTTATGATGATTTAATTTTGAAAAACACAGACCCAATCTCTCCATTTTTTGGCAACGTCCTTTATCAAAAATTGGTTATAATGAATGCACATATATATTATTAAATGTTGTACTGTTATGTCCAGAAATTTAATAATTGAATAGATTCAAGAATTCTTGGACTTACAAACTTCTGAAAGTTAAATGATAATACGTTTTGCAGAGTATTAATATTTTATGGGTTCGATTTTCTATCTTATTAATTCAAAGCGTTTAATTTTTTAATTGATTTTGGGGTTTTAGGTTGAAATGAATTTAGTAAATTAAAGTGAAAAGATACACATATGTTTTACTGTGTGTAACAAAAAAACCAAAGTAGCAAAATTCCTCAGCAACAATTACAAAAGCCATGAAATAAATAAGGCAGAGGAGAGACCCATAATTTATCAATATTCTGAAAAGGATATTATTGATCTAAAAAGTTCGATGAATTTATTATTTATTAGGTAAACATTCATTTACTTCATAAATAAAATTCTCGAACGTAACACATACTGTAAATTGTCAGATGGTAAAATGTGCCAGACGACAATTTCTTTTTCTAAGGAAAACCAAATAAAACCAATCAAATACAAAAATAGAAGCTTGGGTCCTGTGTCATAATGGGGGATTGAACATACATTTTTTCTGGAAGATAATTCATTCCTTACTTTTCACATAATTGAATGAAAATAAAATATTTGTTCATTTTATTTATAAATGGTTCAATTGGTGGGAATTCCCGTTATGAATTGAGGGAGCTGCCGCTTATATAAGTAGTAGAGGCAGACTTTTGTCAGACACAATGTTAGTGCGACAGCAGCAACTTCAAATCTACAAAAAAAGCCCGAACGGTAGGGTTGTGCAAAATCTTTAAAAACCCGAACCCGAAAAGTCGGGTCAACATATATTCGGGTAGAGCTTTGGATCCGCAGCTCGACCCGAAAAACCAGATCAGCTCAAAAGTTCAAATAAAAAATGTCCGGTAACTGTAGCCATAATTGATGGCAACTTATCACAAACTACCAACAATTTCTGGTAGTTTTTGAACATTTTCGAATTATACTTTCGGATCGGTTCGGGTTTTCGGGTTGGGTTCCTACCCGAAGTCAGTTTGTACATCACTACCCAAAGGAAAAATAGTAATTGTCCTGCAGTAAGAATAGACATTTTTTGAGTAGTAATGCTATAGATTATACTAAATATTTTGGTTGATGCCAGCTCTTCAACAACTGACTGTTTTTATGAATAGCAATTGATCGGGCAGAGTCTAAAGAATTTGGCCTGAATGCCTCATTTTGTCAAGGCGTGAACAACCGTGCCGAAGACTGAATGGCACCACGGTTTTGGTGTTTTAAACGGTTTATCTAGGATACCAGGTCGCCTCCTAGAGTATGCAGATCTTACTCCCACATGCGGGGCTTTGCCGGGGTGGACCTTTATTTCCCTAGCTACTCGCGGGAACAATATGGAGCCGAATAAAAATCTAATCCTAGAAAGTAGTCGTATCGAGGAGTTGGAGCGTGACGGAGGTTGGTATAACGAGGACTGGGAAGTATCCTCTATTCCTGAGAAGAGCTTGGGCAAAGAGGCGTTTGGTGGAGAACTAGACGTGACGGAGAAGCAGTACACGAGCCTCCGAAGTGAGGTGAGAAGCCATGAGATGGGATTCAAGAAGGCGATGGAGACAGGGCTCAGATTGATGGTGAAGATGGAGAACATCCTTGAAAAAATGGAGGATTCTTGTGGTACAAAACAAAATATGTACAAACCAATAACAACGGGGTTAGATTACGCTTTTGAGGTCATAGAGCAGATGGCGAAACACGCAGATACGATAGACGGCTGGTTCAACAGCTTCGAATACCGGATTGGTGAGTTTTTCGCCAAGAAGGTACGAGAAGCCAAGAAGACAGCAGGCGGAAAGGACACGGCTTCCAGTGGAACTCAGACGGAAGCAGACCCCGCTCTTGGTAAGAGAGCGAGAGAGCCTACTCTGAGCCCCCATCGTTGAAGCAGGGACCCCCGCAAAGCAGCAGGAAGAACAGAGGGCGAAACCTCCCTCTGACCCAAAAAAGAAGAAGGAGGCCCCGAGACGCGCTCGACCGGGAGCGGTTCTGATGAGGCCGGCTCAGGGCCAAAGCTACGCGCAGGTCCTGAAAGACCTGAAAAAGAAGATCAAGCCCGATACCCTTGGTGTCAAAATCAAGGGTGTAAGGCAGACAAGGAATGGCGACGTCCTAATTGAGGTGCGAAGCGAGGCAGAGGGCAGGACCAAGCTGTCCTCTGCTATCAAGGAAGTAGTCGGAAAAGCCGGGAACGTACGCGAGCTCGTCCCTCGCACCGAAGTCGAGATCCTGGATCTAGACGAAAGGACGGAGGAAGGAGAGATCAAGGACGCTCTGAAGATTCACTTCAAAGAGAACCAGCTGGGAGACGTCAGAGTCTGCATGACGAAAAAGGCCTACAGGGGAACGCTGAAGGCCTTTGTGGAGATGAGTGAGGAGTTAGCCGCAAAGCTAACTCGAACAGGACACCTGAAGGTGGGTTGGGTCTCTTGTAGGATCCGTAAGAAGACGGAGTCAACGAGGTGTTATCGCTGTCATGGCTACGGCCATCTGGCAGCGAAATGTGAAGGTCCAGATCGGACAAAATGTTGCTAGAGATGCGGCGAAGGGGGGCACGGAGCTGTGGAATGCAACAGCAGACCAAAATGCTATCTCTGTGCTGGAAAAGAGGGAGGACCCTGGACAGACCATCTTCCGGGGACTATGAGATGCTTGGTGTTCAGAGAGGTAGCCTCGTTGGAGAAGCCTCTTGGATGTGCAAGCAAACATCGAAGCTCGGCAGGGTCGACGAGAAGCCCAGTTTACCAGGAGAAGGCCAAGCTGGCACAATGGATGAAGGCCGAGGCACCGCCAAAGAACGGCACCCCCTGAAGTAATGCGAAATCGGTTCCGGGGCGAATCATGCCAAGGAGAAAGGGTGGTGGTTTTTAGTCGATAGTTAGTAGCATCACTATAATGATCGCATTAAGATCTTTGTGTACATCTATATACATTAAGATCATTGTAGTGATGATACCAATATCCTGACACTACCGAGAAGTGCGGACCCTTCTCGGTGTGTGTTAGCACATCTTCCACCTTCCCTCGTACAAAAAAAAAAAATTAACAATTTAACTTCAGAATCTCCGTCAAACATTGTAAAAATTCATTCAACCCCCGAGTTAGTGATGAAACAAAAGGGTGGCGAATCATCACAAGCCATATTAACCGCATTGCAACAATCAATCGAAAAAATAGCTAAATTACGAGCCCTAAAGGCGGGTATGAATTACAAAACTCGACATACACCTCCGATACAAGCAGAGTGCGAGGTAGGACGTGCCAGGCGTAGCTGTTTTGATAAATTGTGAGGGGAGATTTTAAGGATAGGCATACGGAACCTAGACGAAAGACGATCCCAAAACACTCATAACGAAAAGGCTAGAAACAGAGTATCATAAACATTCTTACCAACCTATTAATACATATTTCTTTTGT